>JAMJFZ010003266.1:0-267500 GCA_026225945.1 Cricetomys ansorgei | reverse complement strand
ACCCCACCCTTTTTTTGGTTTTTGAAACAGGATTCCTGTGTGAAGCTTTAGCTGTCTTGGAACTCACAATGTAGAGTAAGGTTAGCCTAGAAATCAGAAGTCCACCTGCTTCAGGAAGGCCTCACTTGTTGAACATTATGAGAAGGGGCTCAATGAGAACATTCTCTCTCCTTAGTTTGTGAAGGAGAAGCCCATGGATAAAGAACACTGTATAAATTAAAGTCTACATACTGTTCCCACTGAGAAGGAGCAAACAAAAAGACAGGTGATGTAAAAGTCAGCCCTGGAGAAGGCGAGTACTTCTGACCTTGATCAGGAAATATTTGGTAATCAAGGACTTGGGGGAAGTGATGAGGACACAGATATGATAGACCTGCTGGTCAGTGGGTTCTATAGGTGCTATAGCAGTATCTAGAAATTCTCAACTGAGAACACAAATGTCTCCATGACTGCTCAGGATTCAACAGACCAAGCAGCTGTGGCCACCATGGTCCCTTGGGCAGCCTCAGGCTAGAAGTGACACTCAGACTTCTGTTGGCACACATACCTAAGAAGAGATTTGGTTGGCCAAGAAAAATTTGCATGAAGGGCTTTCTCACATCTCTGAGAACTGTGGAAGGATAAGAGAGACCTACACTACGCCTGTCTCAGCAGAGCTCTGTGGTGTCTGCACCATGGCTTGGACTCCTCTCTTCTTTTTCTTTCTTCATTATGCAGGTCAGGAGAGTCATTTGCACCCAGATTCCCAGTTCAGGGAAACCATCTGGCAGCCTGATATATCCCCCTCTCTTCTTTCACCCCAGGACATAACAAGTTTCTCTATTTTCAGGATCTTTCTCCCAACCAACGCTGACTCAGTTACCCTCTGCCTCTGCCTCTCTGGGAGCCTCCGCCAAACTCACCTGTACCTTGAGTAGTAAACACAGCAGCTACTACATTGAATGGTACCAGCAACAACAAGACAAGGCTCCTAAGTATGTGATGCAGCTTAACAGTGATGGAAGCCACAGCAAGGGGGATGGGATCCCTGATCGCTTCTCTGGCTCCAGCTCTGGGGCTGATCGCTACTTAAGCATCTCCAACATTCAGCCTGAGGATGAAGCTACATATATCTGTGGTGTAAGTGAAAGTGGATTGAACACAGTAACTCAGATGCATGAAGAAACAGGACAGAAACTGTTTTGTTCCCTTGCTACCAAGGCTGTCCTGTGGTTATAAAAAGGAACATCTGAAGATCAGAGCATTCAAAATGATTGAATGCTTTCTTATTTTTCAAGGGGATCAACCATAGGTCTAGAAATTCCTCCTGAACTCCCAAGGAAAGAGAGAGAAAATGTGTAGATTCCAAAGAGTGAATTTCTCTTTAATAATTATGACTACATAAGAGTTAAATCTGGTGTGTGTAGGGCTGAGGGCATGAGAACATTCTGTCAAGTTGGATCAATGGGTCTTAGGTTCTCACTCTCATCTCACCTCAAGTCATAGAAACATCTCTTCATTGTACTAGAGCTTTCTGGTCCCATGCCCTAAGCATATCCTAACTCCTGTAATTAACAAGAAGCACAGTGGAAGAACATGGAAGGAGGCAGTGTGGCAGTCATACATTAGAGACAAGGAAAGAAAAATCAAATATGGTCACAAAGGACCAGCATTGTCCACAAATTACATAGACTTCACTATTTTCCTGCTGACCCCTTTTACTGAGTAAGTCTTCCCAGAGTTTTGAAGGGAAGACAAAGCAACCACTATGTGGTTTAGTCCCTGCCAAAATATGTACATGTGACCTTGCTCTATTAGTCTTGAGGCCCTTCCTTCCCTCAACATCCAGGCCATCTTTAGATTTCACTTTAGGTTTTAAAATAACCAGTTAAATTACAATATACCACATATAAAAGATTAAAAAATTCTATAAAAGGCTCTGGTTTCACCAGGTTAGGGGCTCCATTGCTTTGACAGGACTTCAGTGAAACTCTCAGCACAGTTATTTTCTCAGAGAAACTTCTGAAGCTGATCTCCTTGGTCAGAATCTCAAAACAGCAGGTCCTGTGGGCTGCTAGGAGGCTCTGTTGGGTTTGCCCACATTTCTGAGTTGTTTCTTACAAAGCCTTGTGTTGTGTTCTGTTTTGTTTTTTTCTTTTAAGCTCTGATAAAATTCTCTTCAAGCTAAAAAAATGAAGAAGAATGGAGGAGAAAGAATAGGAAAATAGAAGGGGAGGAGCAGAGGGAAATATTGAGACAGACAGAGACAGAGAGATAGGGAGCAAGGGGGAAAGGGGAGGGAAAACAAAGAGGGAGAGGGAGGAGGAAGGAGAGGGAATGAGAGACACAACACTTAGAATAAATCTTTGGATATTTCTGATGTCCTGGGATAAGTTATCTGAGGTGATCAGTACCTGAGATTTAGAAATGCAGGACATGGTGTTGAGACTGACCATATCAAAGTGAGGTGGGAATCAGACACATGTATTGATGTCGTCCAGCTTATGTCCACCACAGGCAGTTTTCTTTTAATGACTGTTTTTCTTGAATGCTATTAATTATTTTTCATTTACTTATTTACATTTTATGACAAAGTCTCAGTATGGACTCAAAGTCACAGTGACCCAATTGTCAGAGTGCTGAGATTAGAGTTGTGAGCCATCATACATGGTTCCTCTTCTATTTAGGATAGTATGCATTTTTACTTTTTCAGTTTTTTTAGTTTAATATTATAATATAATTACAATATTTCTCTCCTTCCTTTTCTTTCTCCAAGCCCTGCCATATATCCTTCCTTGTATTCTTTCAAATTCATGGCCTCTTTTTCCATTAATTCTGTATATATATTCTAAAATACCAGACTGTTCAGTCTGCAGAATGCTAATAGTATGAATGTTTTCAGGGCGACCATTTTGTATTGGGTAGCTAATTGGTACTCTCTTCTTGGGGAAGACTTTCTCCCATTCTCATCGTTCCTCAGATGCCTGTTGTTCTTTGTGTAGATTTGAGGCCTGGACTTTCCCATCTATTTTGGCATGTCTATTGGTGTCACCCTTGTTTGGCTCATGTTTCGGCAATCATGATGATGAGACTTTATGAGTGTAGCTTCTGCTATTACTAGGAGGCATAATCTCGTAACAAAGCCCCTGGTATATTTTAGTCCCTCTCTCTCTCTCTCTCTCTCTTTCTCTCTCTCTCTTTGTGTGTGTGTATGTGTGTGTGTGTGTGTATGTGGTGCCCGTGTTTACAAGTTCTCTGAAGCTAGAGTTACAGGAGATTCTGAGCTGACATGTGGATGTTGGGAATTGTTCTGGGATCCTTTGCAAAAGCAAAAAGCACTTTTAACCACTAAGACATCTTTCTTGCCCTAAACATTGTATTTTCAGAATTTTTTACACAACTTTTAGCATCTTACTGTTATCTACATTAATATATCAATTGAATGGAAAATTGGCCTTTGTTCTTTAGACCTGTGATGAGATTCAGGCGTTACTCTTCTTAAAAGTTATATTCCTGCCAATTTACAGGTAATTTATTGAGATGCAAAAGCAGGTATTTACCATATGCATTTAAACAATCACTTCTGAAGACTGGACCTGCCTCACTCACAGGGGATGCTTTTCTTGTATCCTATAGTCGTTCCTAAGTGACTACACATGTTCACCTTTATAAAGACTGTTTTCCCGCATAGTATTCCTGCACTTTATGTGGCAACATGTTATATGATTTTGCTTAAGAATTTTCGTGCAGATTAGTATGTGGACTTTGTACTATTCTGGCTCTTCCAGTCCACATGCCTTCATCTTTTCCTATTTCTCTGAACCATAGATGCAGGATTTGTGGTGTAGATGTATCTACTGGCACTGGGCTCCCCATGATCTTTGATGTCTACAGTGTGTCCAAATGTTGTTTTATGTTATGGCCTCCATTTACTGCAAAGCAAAGCTTCTTTGGTGAGGGATGATATTGTTCCAGTCTAGGAATATTGATTTGGTTCATTTTATCTACCAGTTGAAGTATGAAAAGACAGAGGAAATGATCTCCAGAGGGATGGATAGTAGCATATAAATCCTGAGAAGCACAAACAGGAGCAAACAGAATCGCAGTTGAAGAAAGTCGTTTATTTGCGGATGAGGAAACACACTCCTACAATAGACATATAGAAAAAAGCACTCTCTACAAGGCAGAGGGGTATCTCAGGAAGAAATATTCAGTCTCTTTTTGAAGGCTGAGTTTTTTAAATTCTCTAAAGAGTATTCCTCCATAATGTAGGGTTGATCAGTTTGAAGAATGATAGGATGGTTAATTGGTCCACATTAGTTCTGTAACATGTCCTGATCTGGCTTTGCACTTGTAGAGCCAGTTTATCAGCCAGTCTACCGGTAGGAGATAAAAGCTGACAAGGCATTTTTTAAAATTTTAAGCTGCCAGACTTGTGTCCCTGGTCAAGACAGTGAGGAAAGTGCCAGCCATCTTGGAAATTCCCCACCTTTATTATCTAATCATGACCCTTCTCCCTGTCTCTCTGCCTACCAGGGAGTCTGTCTATCTCCTAATCACTTAGTAGTTACACTTCTCTGCAGCTCTAAGAATAAAATTTAGAATAGAGCAATAAAGTATTCTTGGGAATCTGGCTAGGTTTCCAGTATCAGTCATTGTTTTCCTCCTGTTTAGTGGGCCTTAAGTCCAATTAGACAACTGGTGGGTATCACTGACATGTGAGTGCCAGGAAGTGTCTCTTATATTCCCATATTTAGCTATCTCTACTGATCTTTGAGGAATAACTTAGTGATTATGACCTCCTTAAGCATAATTAGAACAAAGTCAGTTGCTCTAACATGTGAGAAAGTACAGTGACAGGAGAGGATAGGAAAGTGAGACATAATCTGTTCTTCTGGGAGCCTGGCTCTCACATTTCCTCCCTGTTTGGATTAAACTAACAGCAAAGAGTTTGCCAGAAGTTGACATGGAGTAGAACTTTCAGATCCCTTTCTTTTCCTGGCATTCCTTAGAGATGTTGTTCATCAGTGTTATGTATTACTAGTACATGTCAATATTAAGACTAAGGAGGCATCTACTGTGAAGTGTTCTTAGCTCCTTCTCATTTTTCTTTTCAGAGACTTCTTTTGACTTTTCTCATTACATCCTTCATCTCTGTGGTACCGCCTTCTCCTGTTGTACCTTATGACAAGGTATTTCCTTTACATTCCAAGACACTTCTCTCTACTTTTACCAGGCCCTGCAGAAGAAGTCAGACCCAGAAACATGGCTAAAATCTCTGTCTACACATAGCTGAAATCTGGTGTAAAGGCACCCACAAATAGACAAGGCACTGGAGACAAGTGCCTCAAGTTTCCTGAAGATCCTCTCACGTGCCCTAAAAACAACTCAATGGGACCTGTCAAAGGAACTTAAGATTATCAAAGCTTCAGGTGACAACTACTCAAGTCATTTTGAATTCTTCCTCCTGACCGTACCTGACTACACCTACCCAAAGGTCTTCCCAGCCACAGATCCTTAATAACTCACACTGTCCTGGCAAAAACATCCTTCTCATTCATGGGAAAATGATGGTTTCATGTGCAAAATGATATCTCAGCCATCTATTGAACATTGAGAAATGAGAATTAACACATTCTTTTTTTATTTAGCCACTCTGATTTTGAAACATAAAATTTCCAAAAAAATCATCAATCAGAAATTCAATACTATTCATTAAATTTGTAGTTAATGTGTTCATAGTTTTTATGATAAGAATGGAACCTCTCAATTGATTGTCATGGCCACAATGAGACTGTATCCTCTTTAGGATCAAGGAAGCCACAAATTAGAAGCTATCATCTATTTCAGTACAGCTCACACCTACAGCCTTGACCTGCCTTGGAAAGAGATAGAGAGCATTAGACTTTGCCTAGTTCTGTCCCCAGGAGGCAAAGATTTAAGTGATCTCTGTAATAGACTGTATCATTCATCTCCCTATATAATTTTCTTTATATGTGATCTTCCATTCTTATGCACAGCCCACATAGGACATGTTCCTGGCAAAAATATTGAGTCCAGTTTAAAGGAGTTTGCACTTATAGAACCTCAAAGAATGAATCTCTCAGATTCTGAAAGCTTCAGTCTTGGGGAGAATTAGGTATCCCATGTAATAGTAGCATTCTACTGTAGTGGCACTCTACTGGAGGCCATGGCACTCCAGTAATCTCTTTCTCAGAAGATGCCCATTCAGCATCAGGGTAGAGAAAACCAGAAGGGCCCAAGAGAGACCTCCTATCATATTAGTCAGATTTCCTCCAAATTATCCAGGTTTTATCTGGACCAAGTAGCATCCAACATCAGCAAGCTGCACTGGGGTCTTGGTTATGACTATGAATAAGGGTTTCCAATATTCTGTAAAGGTCACAGACCCTGCCATTCAACCAGCTACCAAGCTCCTGACCTCTGGTCACATTCTTTGAGAAAGGAACCAAGGCCTGAATTAGGAGATTTCCTTAATTTCCAGGTCAATTCCTGGACTTGACAGAACTGGTACATCTTCTGTAAAATTTACATCTGTAGGATTCAATTTTTTTCTCCACTAAAGGACAGATTCCTTAATTGGTATTGGTATCAGGAAATTAGTTTTACAAAATTGGAAGAAAAAAACCATCAATCTCACTCATCTGCGCATTCTCCCAACTGCAATCAATTCTTGCCTGTCAAGATATGCTCAATTGTGCAATAGCAACACAAATATGGGGATAACCAACCACTTTCTGATTGTATACATGTCTACTCCACAAGATGAATCCTATTCTGGCACCATTAATGTGGTCATCTAATTTGTGGCCACATAGATCTCAAGCCCTAGGGGACCACTAAATATTATCCTGTCATATAGGCATGTTAAAAGTCTTCTAAAGACTTATTACTAAACATAGATCAATGTGTCTCTCAGCACTGTAGAGAAGCTTCTTATTGCCATAGACAAAGAGTTAATATCCAAAGAATAACAGATTTTGGAGTTCTCAGCCCTAAATGAAATTTTTATTTCATACCCTTCCCCTCAATGCCCAGGAATCTTCTTAGAAGAAGAAGCAGAAAGATTGTAAGAGCCAGAGAAGGTAGACAATTTTAATGAAACAGTGCTTTCTGGACATAGTGGGGCAGATGCACATATGAACTCATAGCCACTGTGAGTGTACACATGCATCATATAAAATATCAAGCCAGACAAGATTTCAGCATGTATGAGAAGTAGACATGTTTTCCTACCCTTGACTAAGGAGCTATTTGGCATAGAATAGCTACTGGGAAAGTTTTTCTTCAATGGTTTTTTTGTTATATTGACCAAGCTTCAGGGTAGGCACCACATATTAGAGGAGATAGGTAAACTGAACTCAATAGGTTTGAGAGAGGCAACAGATGGAGAAAAGTTTGATGTGTTGGAAATTGAGAGAATCATGGAGTACCTTGGGTAGAGTGCTTACTTAGTATGATCAAAATACATTATCTGAAATTCTCAAACAACTAATTAAAATATTAATAAAATAAAAATTACTTGTTATAAACCCATGAATGGAACTTTTGCATTCAAATGGGTTCAGTGAGGACACAAGTACAATCCAAGATCCTATAATTTTGTTTTTCCACTACAAAAATTTGAGGAAAGGGACATACAGAATAATATGCTTTCTTTATTGTCATAATGGGAACCCAGTGCTAAGTAGGAGATCCACAGTTTTATCCAGATTGCTGCTGTAGGTTGTATAGAAATCCTTATTCACTGTCCAAGCCTTCACTTCCTTGGTTAGTTTTGTTTCAATATTTTTTTTAGGTTATGGTGAATGGAATTGTCTCTGATCTCTTTCTTAGTATGTTTCTCACCTGTATTCAGGAAGGCTACTGATTTTTGCATGTTAAATTTGTATCCTGCTATTTTACTGACTATGATTATCTGATATTTGGGAATTCTGAGGGGGTAATTGTGGTCTTCTGTGTATAGTAAGGTTTTCTTCAATGATGTGATCTCTGTTATAGTGACCAAGCTCCAGGTAAACTAGACTTGAGTAAACTGAACTCTATAGGTTTGAGAGAGAAAGAGAAGGAGGAAAATTAGGTCTTTTATGGATAATATCATCTGGAACACATTGCTTTCTTCTTTTCACATTTGATTCACTTTACCTCCACTTATCTTATACTATAGTTAAGACTTAAAGCACATGAGTAAGGAGAAGAAACCATTTGTCTCCTTGTTCCTCATTTTTGTGGAAAATACTTCAAATTTTTTTGTACATATCAAAATGTTGACCTTAAACTAATAAGCAAATGATGAAACTGAAGGTGATGCAAGCAGGTAGAACTACCGTACTCATGTATTTGTAAAAGTAATAGAGGGACAAAGACATTCTACCAAAAATAGTCCACAGACTCTAAGCAATCCCAGTCAAAATTTCAGTGGAATTCTGCACAGAAATTGAAAAAATATATTTACATTTCATAGGGAAACATAAAAGCAAAATTTTGAAAAATAAAATAAAAATGACAGGATATATCATCATCCCAGATTTCAAGCTACGCTGCAGATCAATAATAATAAAAACAGTATGCAGCTGGCATGAAAACAGACATGTTTAGTAAAAGAGAATTAGTGTTGAACATATAAACCCAGTCCTTCATCTACCTGATTTTTTTGGACAAGAATCAAACAAACAAAAAGAAACTAGCATCTTCCACAAATCATGTGGATCAAATTGAATGGCTTCATGTAGAATGAACTACACCCTTATTTATCACCTCACTGAAAATGCAACTCCAAATGGATTGAGGACTTCATCATTAACCTGATCCACTCAGCTATGCCATTTATAATGTGCATGACAAAAAATGGTGTAAAGTCCTAAGACTTTTGAAGTATAAGGCACCGCTAATAATCAGACCTGATTGTGAAAATCCATTTGACACTATATTGAAAGTCTTGAATATTTTAGGTAATATTCATGTTACTAAGAACTCAAAAGCTATAAGTTCCTACCTCCTTATCTTTGAATTTTTTAAAGAAATGGTGTGGATACTAATGGCTTAGAGGAAATTGTATAGGGAATGAAACAAACAAACCAAAAACGAAAAATTGAGAATGATTCCTTCAGTTCTGGTGGAGTTGTCCTACAGAAATTAACCAACGATCACTCCAATTGCTCCTTCAAGTGAAGCTATGTTGTGAAGCTTCAAGTGAAGCTTATGACATTGGAGTTAATGTATTAAGGACTCATTTGTTGATCCCAAGAAAAGATAAAAAAGGGCTGATTATCTTTACATAGGATGCCTGCAGGGAATTCTGTTATACTTGAGAAGAAAAAGAAGACCTTGAGAGATATGCTCTTGATCTTCTCCCATCTTTCCAGAATGGGAAGGTGACAAAAAAGCTTTCAGTTCATGAAGTCACAAAAAAGCATAGGGGAATATTGAGATGTATATAATTATTCATAGCCTTTATTCAGCCTCCTTATGTGTGCAGTGTGTATGCATGCATGTGTTTTAAATGTTCATTGTTCAGATGTCTGGGTTTATGTGTATTTTATGATAATTTATAGCCAGATTCTTGTTGGCTTATGGAAATACTGCCTTCTTTATTCAGATGATCTGAAATTAGGAAACACAATCAAGTACGGAATTAATGCTGAAGTAAAATTTTAGGGCTTTTTACTAATAAATAGTAACTCAATCTGGCATTGCTCTTTTCAAAAATGACAGAATAAAGAAACTTTTATATGTAACTACAGGACACATAAAACAGATTTGCATAAAATTACCAAGACTATTTTATGCTTATATTTACTTTGTATTTTTGTAGAAATGAGATTGTGAAAGATATATTCAATGTTTCAGTGGCTTAACACTATCTTTTCATGATTTTTATGAGCACACTTTCTCTTTCTTTTTTTCCTATGATTGTCATTTTACTAGTCATTTTGTTTCAAGTGAAACTCTGGGAATTTAAAATTAATATCCTTGACTGTGAGTCTGTCTTATGGACATCAGGAAAGTTTCTACCTTATGCTCCATGTTGTTCGCTTGCGCTTTGTCTAAATGAAACTTCATGAGAATCTGCCATCCAACTTCTCAAGGATCCTCTAACCCACAATTTCATTTGTGAAGAACAAGTCCTTCACAATGGAGCCCTGTACTGCAGTAATGGTTCAGTTGTTGAGGTGGTTCTGATTATTATTTATAGGGCTATTTACATCAGGCTTAAGCAGAGTACTCCTATAAACAGTGAAGAATACATGCTTTCCATTAAAATTTTTTCTCCAGTTAACAAACTAGCTCGACTTAGATTTTCTGGAAAGCTTTCAGCTGAAGAACTGGCAAAAAATAATGATAGCCTTCTGACAACCACCAACTTCAATTTTGCTGGCTGCAGATATGTGAGTTCCCACAGCTGTGCCTTGAGATCTGAGTTCATCTCCAGCTTGAAGAGAGTATGAGAGATACCAGATTCAAACTTATCTGGCTTCTCACCACTGGGCTTCAAGGTCATGGTGCTCATGCTAAACATGACCTTGTCCTTATGGAGCACAGACTTTCAAGAAAATACTTGAAAATAATTTGGACTGCTTTTTGTCCATTGATCAGAAAATAAAACATGGCTTTAATAAAGATGTTTTGCACATTGTACATTTGGAAAGTATGACAGGGCATACCCTACATAAGTGCTGACATCACTGCCCTTGTAGAGTATGCATTAAGTGTTCTACATAGAAGAGAATAGTGGAACTTATGAGAATGTCTAGGCATTGGACAGTTCTAGCTAGACCTTAGTCATTGTATTGCCACAGTGAAATGCTAAGTATGAAAAGCCTGTTTTGCAATTTTATATTTCAGATATTACCTGTGACTTTATTATGAAAATCAAAATTTTAAGAAAATAGTATTTTAGAGAGAATTTCAACTTCTACTATAGACTATATATATACATACATACATGTACATATATGCATATATATATACATATATACATATATGTGTGTGTGTGTGTGTGCCTGCGTGCGTGTGTGTATGTAAAATATTGAGGGAAGTCACAATGATGTATTTTCAAATAACTGTACTTGTTTTTTGTATTCTATAGTTGGAATGATTAAAATTAGTTGCCAGAGTGGCTAGTGAGTATTCTTATTTTTGATTATGTGATATTTTCTTTAAGGATTTTGAGAGTTAACTTGAATATTAAGCTATATGCACATCTTTTATTAATTTTAATTGACCTCCAATAACTAATAGTTAAGTAAACTTTGATGTTATCCACATGAATAGCCTGATCACATGATCCTTCACAGAAGAATTTTAATGCAGACTGTTGGATAAGTTTCACATATTCATTGTCAAAATCTTTATAGTGACTTACTGCTAGATTCTGAGTCCACTATTACATCCAACTAGGCACTAGTTTCTTTAAGGTGACCCATAGCACTAGTCTGTGTTCTCAGATTTTATGAGAGATGTAGTTTTTTCCAGAAATTGAAGAAGCTAAATTTTATGGAATTTATCTGCTTTTTTCCCCCATGTAATCTGATTCTGTGGTTTTCTGCAGTGGTCCCAACATGTTGAAAGGGATGTTTTCTTGATCAGTCATGATGACCACACTTATTTTTTAGTAGAAGGACAAATGTCTTTTACAGTGTTGTTAGTCATTATGTTATGTTAGTACAATTAGTACAAGGTATAGATTCTCCTTGAATAACCATATTTTCACTAGTACTGAGCAGTTAGCTAGGTTTTCAATATCAAGCATTGTCTCTCTCTTTTTGAGTGGGTCTTAAGTCCAATTAGAGAACTGTTGGTTGCTGCGAAATTATGTGTGCCAGTACTGTACCCTTAGGATTATCATACTATGGTAGTCATGGCCGTGGTTCTTAGGAATCATAGCTGGATAAAACTGTTGGTTTGTTGCCTCATTTTGGAGCTTGCATGGCAAATTCTGATACCATGACAGCTAGTCTTGAGAGAAGGGGCATTCAAGCTAGCTCCAGATCAGGGGTTTCTGAGCCCAGATTCCTTAATGCATGGTATATTCAGCAATAAGTACTCACTGTCCACCTTTTAGAAGTAACCAAGGGGAAAGAGGAATTGGTTGTATGTCTTGGACATCTCTGACCAACAACTCAAAAGGGTTGCATATCTGGTTAATGGGGTTTATTACATAGTCTTTGACTTTTACAGGAAACATTGTCAGGCAAGATCAGAAATGATCATTAAAATTATATACGTATATTTTCAATAGGAAATAGCATGATTCCTTGTGGCTTTTCCAAACATCCTTATTGTTATTTTATGTACCTCCCTCCAACTTCTATATTTACCTTCTTCCACACTCCCTCAAGATCTCCCCTCAAAAAATCAACATTTCTCCTATCGTATTACTTGTATTTTGATATTCCCCTTAACCCTCGTCCTACCTTCTTCTGTATTTATGTGTCTCCACTTAAATAAGGAGCTTTCCTTTCTCATTTCTCTGAAAAAAATTACATCAATGCTGACTTAAGCAGTCTAACAGGAGGAAAAGGGTTCCAAGGGCAGTAAAAAGGTCAGCGATCCACCCACTCCAACTTGTAGGATTTCTACAAGAATACCAAGTCAGACAACCATAAGATATATTTGGGAGACCATGCAGAATGTCTATTGGGAAGGGAATATATCCATGATCCCCTTCTCGGTTATACTTGTTGTGGGTGTATAAAAAATATTGTTTTGAGCAAGCTGCTTCTGTATCTAATTACATTGTTGAATTTGTTTATCATTTCTACATGTTTTCTGGTAGAATTTTGAGAAACTCTAATGTATAGTATCATATCATCTTTTAAAAGACTTAGTTTGATTTTTTTCTTTCTCTATTTGTTTGTTTTTAGTTTTATCCTCTTGCCTTATTGTTCCAGTTAATGCTTTGAAACCTATAATGGAAAGGGGTGACTAGCAGACAACATGTCTCTTCTTTACCTCAGTGGTATTGATTCAAGCTTTTCTCCATTTGGGATGATATGATATTGTCTGTGTGTTTCTCTTTTATAGCTTTTGTTGTATTGAGTTATGTTCTTTTAGCCTGTTATTCTCTAGGAATTTTATCGTGAGGGTATGCATGATATTTGTCAAAGGGTTTTCAGTGTCTATTGAGATGGCCATGAAATTTTTCTCTTTAGTTCATTACTTGGCTTATTACATTTATTGATTTGCAAATGTTAAGCTATCCCTGCATTTCATGGATAAATCCAACTTAGTCATGGTGTATAATCTTTGTGATAAAAGTTGTATTCTGTTGTAAAAGGATTTTATTGAGTATTTTAAGTCTATATTATTCAGGGATATTGACCTGTAGATTTCTTTACTTGATGTGTCTTTACCTAGTTTAGGTATAAGAGGAATACTGTTTTTATAAAAGCCATTTGGAAGCACTTTTTTAAAAAAATATTTTTCAAATAATCTAAAAAGATTTGGCTCTAGATCTCTGTCCAGTGGAATTCTGCTGTGAATCCACCTGGTCCTAGACTTTTCATAGCTGGAAGAATTTCTATTACTATTTTAATCTCTTCATTTGTCAGGGATTTGTTTAGGTTGTTGACTTTTTCTTGGATTAATTTTGGTTGTTTGGCTAAATCTAGGAATTTATCAATCTCTTGTGAATTTCCATCTTAATGGAGTACAAGTTTTTATTATATTCTGGGTTTCTTTCATGGCCATTGTCATGTTTCTCTGTTTATTTCTAATTCTGTTAATGTGGATCCTCTATTACTTTTGGTCAGTTGAGCTAAAGGTCTGTCAAATTTGTTTATCTTCTCAAATAATGAGCTCTGAGATATGTTGTTTGATTTTTTTCTTGCTTCTTTAAATTATTTAAATTGAGTTGATTTCTGTTTGGATATTTATATTTGTTGCCATTTATTGAGTTTGGATTTAGTTAGTTCTTGTTCTATCCATGGTTTTGCATCATTAAGCAATTAATTTGTATTCTTTCTTATTTTAATATTGGCACTTAGAGGTGCAAATTGCTCTCAGGACTCCTTTCAACATTTCCCTGAGGTTTCTTTGCATTGTGTTATAATTTTCATTTAGTTCCAGGAAGTTATGTTTTAATTTCTTGATTTCTTCTTTGATCCATTTATCAATTAATAATGTGTTTCTCAATCTCTATGAGTTTGTATATTAGAGGGATTTTTTTGCTGTCAATCTCAATTTTTATTTATTATGGTTAGACATAACACAAAGAGTGATTTCAATCTTTTAAAATTTTTACAGGCATGTTTTGTGTCTGGGTGGTCTGTTATGTGGTCTGTTATACAAAATCTTACATGTGCTACTGAGTAGAATGTGTATTCTTTGGTGCTGGGTAGAATATTATACATGTGTCTGTTAAGTCTGTATGATGTATAATGTCAATTAATATTGATGTTTCTCTATTTACTTTTAGTTCAGGTGATGTATCTGTTGGAGAAAGTGATGGTTTCAAATCACCTACTACTGATGGATTAATGTTTGTATGTGTATTTATATCAAGTAAGAGAGTTTTTTATGAAACTGAGCACCTGAGAATTAGGTGAATATATGTTTAGTCTGTGATATCTTCTTGGATAACTGTCAATAATTCCATTTAAAGCTGGACAGTGGTGTCACATGCCTTTAATCCCAGCACTCACTAGGCAGAGGCAGGGAGATCTCTGAGTTTGAAGCCAGGCTGGTGGTATACAGAGTGAGTGTCATGACAGACAGAGTTACAACACAGAAACCCTGTCTCAAAAAATCAAAATAATAATAATTAATAATAATAATAATAATTAATAATAATAATTCCATTTATGACTGAGTGTTCTAAGTTTTCTCACACTCTGAACATTGTCCATTTGTGGGTATCTGTATTTGTTCTCAACTACTGTAGGAGGAAGCTTCTCTGAAGATGACTGAGCAGGACATGAGTTAAGGGTATGTAAGAATGTTGTTAGGAATAATTTTATTGCTACATATTTTGGCAGATCAGTTACAATTGGTTTTCTCCAAGGTCCATGGCCTATGTTGGTAACTGAGCACTATTGAGCGTGGGGTTCACCTCATGGAGTGGGTCTTAAATTTGATAAGGTAGTGGATTGTTACTGCCATAATGATTATGTCAGTGTTGCAGCAGTGTATCATGATAACATGTCCCCATTCTACATAGATCATAAGTTTAGTAGGTGCCTTGGTGTTTAGCCTTCTCTTTGGGTAGCTTCCAGTGTACCTTCTGGTACGATTAACAGTAGGGGTGAAGGCTCAAGGTAGGCACCAGCTCAACTTCACTATGTTCAATGAATTCTCTGGAGGTTGTTTTCAGTAATAGGAACTTACAACAGTTTGGGTAGAGCAACCAATAACGTTGGAAATAGCCCAGTTATGTGGGGTTTTAACCTGGGCCCTTGTTGGTGACTACATCACCATGGCAGTGCAGGTAACTGCTTGACAAGGCCTCCGGTTGCCGGCATGTCAAGGAGATTGTTACAGTTCCCCTCCTTTCTGCTGCAGAGTTGCTGATAGTCTTTTTGGTCATAGTGTCTGTTTAGCTTATTGGTAAAATTAAAATTAAACTTTGATTCAGCTCTTACTAACTGGGAAAAGGACATATTGTAGAAAACATGGGCATGATGATTTAACACTAAAAATAATAATAACAATCTTACTGATCCTCAAGTCCAAGATGCCCTAAGTAAATGTGAGAGTTGTTTCGTGTCTAATATCTCTGACCTGACATACACAGAGAATGAGAGAGTTGTAAGACAAAATTATTCCTGGCAGAAAAGGTACTGATTCCCCAGGAAAGACAAGGGCTGAAGAGCCTGGATAGAGGAGTTAGCATGTCTGAAAAGACAAGGACACATAGATAATTGACCCTGAGACTGTAAAATAAAACTTTAATAGTCTGCTTATACATCAGTAAAACTAAAGTTACCTGTTTGATTTTGTAACTGCATGACACCAGCCTGAGGCTGACTCCCAGCTATGTGGTCTGCTTCTGAAAATGAAAGGTAAAACAATTAATAGCTTACATAACTAATGTGATGTTGTTAGTCTGCTTCTAAAAATGTAAAGTAAAACAATGGATAGCTTATGTGATTAATGCAATGTTGGAGAAAAAACCTTTATGTAATGCAAAAACTGGATGACTTTGAAAAAAGTTCCGTACGAAATGAGAGACTGGGGTTTTCTCGGCCAAAGGTGAGAAACTAGCAAACTGGCTGAATCATTAGCCAACTTTCACTTTATCAACTGAGCTTTCATCTTTCTTTCTAGTCACTGATCCATTTCTTCCTTCTTTGGGTCCTTCCCTGACCGTCATCCTGTTGCTGAATCTGGACCCTGACAGGCCCTTTTGGTCAACAGCTCAATTGGATGATACCCATTCCTGGCATTGTGTGTTTATTTTCTTTCTTCTTTTCTTCTTTCATTTTATTACAAGAAAATCAATTCTTTTTTCATACAATAAATCTCGATTAACTTCCCTTCCCTCTACTCCTCCAAATTCTTCTCTACCTCCTTGCCCAGTTGGAATCATTCTCTTTCTGTCTCTCATTAGAAAAGATCAGACTTCTTAGGGATAATAACCAAACATGAAAAATAGAATATAATATGATATGATATAGGAAAATCTATCATCTTGAAGTGTGACAAAGCAGCCCTATACAAGGAAAAGTGTGCCAAGAGCAGGAACAAGGATCTGAGACCCACTCATTCTCACAGTCAAGAGTCCCATAAAAGTACTAAGTTGACAGATATAAAATATATTTACGCGTTGGGGGGGCACACAGGTGTGTGTGTGTGTGTGTGTGTGTGTGTGTGTGTGTGTGTGTGTATGTGTAGAGGAATTGGTGTAGACCCATGTAGCCCCTGTGCTTGCTACTTCAGTCTCTGTGAGCTTATATGTGCTTTTCTTACATGATTCAGAAGACCTTTGTTAAATTACAGTTCAATCGCTTAATAAGAGTCCACGTTGAATTTTCTAATGCTCTTTATTAATTACAACCATGACAAATCTCAAGGAATTCAATACCCTGGCAGCTAGGCAGAGATTTCATTCCATCATCCTCTCTTGCTTCTCTTCCTTCTATTGTCCTCCATCCTCCTCCTGCTTCTGCCTTAGACATTTTAATCTTTTCCCCTAGCCCCATCTTCACATCCAGCCCTTCATTACAACACAATAGTACATGGCTGGGGGTGATTAGAGTCTTCTCTGATCACCCTGGCCCTCAGAACTTTGATCATGATCATTGGTCACCTTCAACTGTAAACAGTTAGTTCTATCTGTGGAGATCTCAGCAGGGCTAGCACAAGGATGAGAATAGGTAGGAAGCAAGGCCTGCACCCACTGCAAGGCATCTGGCTTCACAGCTACCAGGCATCAAAGCCCTTTTACAAACCAAAACAGCACACAGAAGTAAAATATCCCGCAACAGGCCTTATTCTTCTAGTGTCATCTATCTCCTCTGGCACGTACAATCTTTTCACTTCCTCTCCAGTGGGATTCCCTGAACTAAGAGGGGGTGGATTTGATGGAGACCTTCAATTTAGATTCTCTCTCCAAATATCTGGCTGTAGGTCTCTGTATCTGTTCCCATATGCTGTCAGAGAAAGCCTCTCTGATGATGACTGGATAAGGCACTGACCTATGAGTATAGCAGAATATCATTAGCCATTACTTTATTGATTTTTAAGGCCATTTTCATTTTGTTTTTACCCTGAGTTTCTGTGCTATCTAGTCTATGGTTCTTGGTTTCCCAAGCAGCATTGTGTAATAATTCCTTCTTGTGGAGTGAGCTTCAGACATTACATAGCTACACCCATAATTTCTGTGCTACCATTTCCCTAGCATATTTTGTAGGTAGGATAGATTGTAGGCCAACAGTTTTGTGGTTGGGTTGGTGTCCACTTTTCTCTTTCAGTATCCTTCAAAGTACCTTCCCACACCAAAGAGACTAGAACATAGGGATAACAGCTTCATGTAGGCACCAGCTCAACTTCTTTATGTTCAGTGATTGTGTAGGGTTTGTCCTTTACAATGGGGCTACACTGTTTGCAGAGAGTAGCCTTTTGTCTTGGCAACAGCCTGGGTTGTGTGACAATTTCAATGAGACATCCTTGGACAACACCTCAATTTAGTGTACTCTAGTCCCACCAATGGAAACCTTTCCTGACTACAAGATATGAATAGTTGAGATTCTGCCAAGGTCCACCCCAGCAGGAGTTCAGTGGCCTGGGAGGGAGGGGCAGAATTGGCAAAATAATAAGAATAAAACCACACCTCTTATGCATGGGACAAACTTCTCTCTTTATTCCTACTTTTTCTCATGTCTGTTTTCCCATATATATATGTGTATATACACACACACACACACACACACACATATATATATATATATATATATTGTGTGTGTGTATATATACAAAGCCCGTCATGTGGAAAGATCACATTACAATCATATCTTAATCATAAAATTAAATTTCACTTGATGATTGCAAGTTCTAGATTTCAGTGATTACAAGTTCCATATTTTTCTTTAAAAACAATTTATCTTAAAACCCACATCTAAATACCTAGAGTCCCATAATACATCTATATCGTAGAAGCAATAGCTTTTATTATAAATTAACAGAGTTTAAGCAAGCCAAATAATTTCACAGACAGTTTCTATCATAGCTGGCTGGTTGCTAGGGAATGAGTACACATCATAGTATCCTAACACACAAAATTCTTTTATAGTTAACACAGTGAATCAAGTTTATTATAACTAGAAAACTTTAAGTCAGGGATCTTTCTGCTTTTCTTAAGTAAAAGGAAAGTCTGCTGCACAGGTCTAGATCCTAAATGTACTCCCCAATCCAACCAGTAAATTTTTTAATTACAGAAACCAGGAAAGAGTCATTTTTTTGTGGTTGAGGAAGTTCAAGCCTAATAATAGGCACTGAAATTCATTTGTTATTTCTTGGTCATGGGTCTGTTTTTCATAGGTAAAACTCATGGGCTCTAGCAATTAAGCTTTCTTTGTTCTGGTTTTCCTAACCCTGACTAAACAAGTCCCTAGCAAAAATATGTTTTCTTCTTAAGTTACTGATTCTAGGGCAGCTGGTAAAACATCCTAATTTAACCCTGTGAATATGTGAAAATATATGTGAATATGTGAAAAACACCTACTGTTCGTAACTATATATGCTTTTTAGTTATTCTTTCTGGAGTTTCAATAGAGTCACGAATTCAACTGAATGGCACTGCCTTCCCCAAGTCACATTGCTTGAGGGAAAATCATGACCATTGTTATGTGTGCCAATAACACTGTCCAGTGAGGGGTTAGAGACCCTCAAAGAACTTTCATACCACAATAGAGACAAGGAAACTATGGTAGCAACAAGCACAACAAGACCCAACAGTAGCAATGGGCATTCAGGAGACAATCCCCCGGAACATTGTCAAACTGAGGTAGATTCATCATAGTCTTTGCTAAACTGATGAGCTCTATCAATGAGGTCAAGGCTATTCCCTACTTGCCTTTTTATCAAGTTCAGTGTATTTTATTTTATACCTGGACTTGAGTTCTGTGCAGAGTGATAAATATAGATCTAGCTGCATTCTTCTACATGCAGATATCCAGTTTACCAGCACCATTTGTGAAGATGCTGTCTTTTTCCAAGTGTGTATTTCCTTTTAAAAATTCAACTGTCTATATGTTTGTGGAATTATATCTAGGTATTCAGTTCAATTCTATTGTCAATATGTCTGTTTTTATGACAATTTCATGTGCTTTTCATTACTATAGCTCTGTAATACAACTTGAAATTGATAATGATGGGACTGCTAGCAGTCCTTTAATTATTTAGGATTGTTTTAGGTATCCTGGGTTTGTTATTTTTCCGTATGAAGTTGAGAATTGTCCTTTCAAGGTTTGTAAAGAATTGTGTTGGAATTATGATGTGTATTTTGTTGAATCTGTAGATTGTTTTTGGTAGGGTGGCAATTTTTACTCTGTTAACCCTAGTGATCCATGAGCATGGGAGATCTTTCTGTCTTCTAATATCTTCTTCAATTTTTTTCTTAAAAGACTTGAAGCTTTGGTCATACAAGTCTTTCACTTGATTGGCAATAGTTACCTCACATTTTATATAATTTGAGATTATTGTAAAATGTGCTGTTTCCCTATTTTTCCCAGTCTGCCATTTTTATATAGGTGGCTACTGATTTAATTTTTTTAGTTAATCTTGTATCCAGCCACTTTGCTAAAAATGTTTATCAGCGGTAGGAGTTCCCTGGTGGAATTTCTATAGTCAATTATATGTAGTATTCTATCATCTGAAAATAATACTAAAATTCTTCCTTTCCAATTTGTATCTCTGTGATCTTCAATTGTCTCATTGCTCTATCTAAAAATTCAAGTTCTATATTGAATCTATAAGAGTAGGCAATATTGTCTTATCCTGAATTAAATGAAATTGCTTTGTGTTTCTGTCCATTTAATTTGGTGTTCACTGTAGCCTTCTCGGCAAATTGCCTTTATTATGTTTAGGTATGTCACTCTATCCCTAATCTCTCCAGGACATGTGTCATGAGGGAGAGTAGGATTATGTCAGAGGCCTTTTCTATATCTAATGAGATGATCATAAGATTGTTTTCTTTCAGTTTTTTTAATATGGTAGATTTCATTGACTCATGTTTTGAAACATTTCTGTGTCTCTGAGACGAAGCTTACTTGATCACTTGATCTTTTTAAAATGTTCTTGGATTCAGTTTGTAAGGATCTTATTGAGTATTTTTGCATCTATATTCATAAGGAAAATTGTTCTGTAATTTTCTTTCTTTGTTGAGTCTTTGTGTGGTTCAACTGTGGCCACATAAAATAAATTGGGCAATGTTCCTTCTGTTTCTATTTTGTGGAATAACTTGAGGAGGATTGGCATTAAATCTTCTTCAGAAATCTGGTAGAATTCTTTACTAAAACAATCTGGCTCTCGGTTGGTTTTGGTTGGGAGAATTTAATGATTGCTTCTATTTTAGGAGGTGGTGGGAGATAATAGATCTATATAAATTCTTTAACTGATCTTGATTCAACTTTGGCAAGTGCTATCTATTGAGAAATTTGATTATTATTTTCAGTTTTCCAGTTGGTGGAGTACTGGTTTTTAAAGTATGCCCTTGTGATTCTCTGGATTTCCTTGGTCGGTGTCTTAGGTTATGTCTTTCTTTATAATTTGGTTATTCTCTCTCTGCCTTATAGTTAGCTTGGATAAAGGTATGTCTACCTTGTTCACTTTTCTCAAAGAACCAGCTCTGTGTTTCAGTGATTCTTTATGTTGTTCTTTTTGTTTCTTTTGTTTTATTTCAGCCCTCGGTTTGATTAATTCTTGCCATCTACTTCTCCTAGATGTGATTACTTCTCATTGTTCTAGAGTTTCCAGGTGTGATTTTAAGCTGCTAGTATGAGATCTCTCCAATTTCTTTTATGTGAGCCCTTAATGCTGTGAACTTTTCTCTTATCACTGCTTTCATTGCATTGCAAAAGTTTGGGTATGCTGTGTATACATTTTCACTGACTTCTAGAAAGTCTTCAGTTTCTTTCTGTCTTGACCCATTTTTCGTATATTAGAGACTTGTTCACTTTCCATGAGTTTGTAAGCTTTCTGTTATTTCTGTTGTTGCTCATATCCACCTTCAATCTGAGATGGCCTGATAGAATGCAGTGAATTATTTCAATTTGCTTCCATTTTTTTGAGACCTGCTTTGTGTCAAAGCATGTGGTCACCTTCTTATAAAGTTCTATGAGATGTGGAGAACAAGGTATATTCTTTTGTGTTTGGCGAGATGTTCAGTAAGTATGTTAGGTCCATTTGACTTATAATGTCTTGTTAGCTCCAGTATTTCTTTGTTTAGTTTTTGTCTGGATGACCTATCCATTAGTGACAGTAAGATATTGAACTCTCCTGCTATCAGTGTGTAAGGGTCGGTACATGATGCAGCTGTAATCATGTTTCTTTCATACATCTGGGTGTCCTTGTGTTTAGGGAAGAGATGTTAAGAATGAAAATGGCATCACAATGGATTTTTCTTTTGATGAGCATGTAGTATAATTTTTCTTTTGATGAGTGTGTAGTGTCTTTCCCTACTTCTTTTGATTACTTTTGTTTTGAAGTCTATTTTGCTAGATATTAAAATGGCTATACCAGTTTATTCTTACATTCATTTGCTTGGAATATCTTTTTCCAGCACTCCTCCTTTGGTAATGTCTATCTTTGATATTGAAGTGGGTTTCTTGGATGCACCAGAAGGATGGATTCTGTTGTGCATCCATTCTTTTAGTCTGTGTCTTTTTATTGGGGAAATTGAGACCAATGATATTGAAAAATATCAATGACCAATGATATTTTATTTGTGGTATTTTGTTATTGTTGGTAGTGGTGGTGGTGGTGGTGGTGGTGTGTTTGTGTGTGTGTGTGTGTGTGTGTGTGTCCCTTCCTCTGATTTTGCTGGTGTGAGATTATTTATTTCTTGAGTTTCATGTTTGTAGTTAACCTCCTTAAGTTGGAGATTTCCTTCTGGAAACTTCTGTAATGCATTTGTAGACATGAATTGAAAATTTTGCTGAGGATAGTCATCTGTGCTTTTATCTGTGCTCTCTTACAATCTGCAGCACATTTGGCAATGACCTTCTGGCTTTCAGAGTCTCCATTTAGAAGTCAGGTGTAATTCTAAGAAGTCGCCTTAATATGCTATTGGTCTTTTTTGCTTGCAGCTTTTAGTATTCTTTTTGTGTTCTATATAGGCAGTGTTTTAAATAATATGAGGTAAGGAGGCATTCTTTTATGATCCAATGTATTTGATGTTCTACATACTTCTTGTACCTTTATAGGCATCTTCTTCTTTAGGTTTGGAAATCTTTCTTCTATGATTTTGTTGAGAATATCTTATGGGTCTTTGAGCTGGATTTCTTCTCTTTCCTTTATACCTATTATTCTTAGGTTTGGCCTTTTGTGGTTACCCAGAATTCCTGGATGTGTTGTGTCAGGAGGTTTTTAGATTTAACATTTTCTTCAACTGAGGTATTTTATTCTATCACACCTTCAACACCTGAGATTCTCTCTTCCACCTCTTTTATTCTGTTGCTGACTTTTGACTCTGTAGTTTCTGTTCAAATTACTAGTTGTTTTTTTATTTTCAGAATTCTATAAGTTTGGGTTTTCGTTATTGATTCTATTTCCAGTTTCAGGTCTTGAACAGTTTTATTTATTTCATTACCCTGTTTGTTTGTATTTGGGGAGGGATTAGAGGATCCTTAAAGTATGTATTAATTTCCTCTTTGAGGATCTGTCATATTCCAAAAAGCTGTTTTAAGGTCTTTTTCTTGTGCTTCAGCTATGTTAGAATAGTAAGGACTTATTGTGGTAAGATAGCTGGGCTCTAGTACAGACATATTGCCCTAGCTATGTTGGTTCTGTTTTTCTGCTGGCATCTTGATTCTGGGTTAGGGATGATTAAAGGTCTAGGTTCTGGTTTCTGTGATTGTCTTCATTAGATGGGTGTTTTCTTCCTTGGATTATGTTTCCTCACTGGATTTTTGGAGAGTGTGATGGCTGTGTATTGCCTGTTTTCTTGGCCTGTTCAGTTGGTGTGTTCACATTGAATGCCTGTTGGTGATGGAGGCCTGGATACTGGCATGAGTTACAGGAAGGAAGATTAAAGGAGAAAGTCTTTGTGATCCATTGGGGATAGAGTCAGAGAGGTAAAGGAGACCAGAGCAGATTTCAAGCTACAGTGCTGGAAATGAGACTTGGGGTATTGGATCTCAGGAGCAATAGAAATAGTGTGGATCTGACATTTGTTGCCATGGGTGGAGTGATCCCTTGGGTTAGCAGAGATGTCTGCTGCAGGTGTGGTCTGGGACAAAGCAACGAGTAGTGGGGGGCAGTTAGCAGGAGATGGTTTGAGAGATCCATAGGTTATGTGGGAAGGGTAAGGGCAAGTTGCACCTCATGTCCTGTTACAGTGCTAGGGAAGGATAGGAATAGAATTGGGTCTGGATTCAGATTCTTCAGGAAAATACCTGCCACATTCACATCACTCCACACAGGCATACTATAATCTCATTCCTCTGCCAGGACCCACCCATGACAGCTTAGCAGGTGAATTCCCAGCCTTTCTCCCATCAGGTAATGGAACAGAACCAAATCAATACTGCATTCACTTGCAATAAATTAGTTTTTGGGAAACTCACTTATTTTCCAAGCAGCATAGCTCAAGATATCTGCTGTGTTTGAAATAATAAGCAGCTGGCACTTAGGACTGTATTTTACAACATTGCAAATGAAGAACTTGAAGATATTCATGTTTTGCTGCACTAAATTGGATCAGTTTTCTCCTTCTTGCTGATGACCCCTGCAATGATAGTGGCCAGCTTGGAGTTTGCAGTCTTTGCCAGAGACAGTTTTTGGTGTCCTAAGATCAGGCTGCTGTTCTGGAGATCCATCATCTCTCCCTTTAGTTTGTGTTCCATAACAACAACATGGGCAAATTCATCTGCCAAATCCTTCATTAAGGTACTGATCTAGCCAGGCAGTGGTGTCTCACGCCTTTAATCCCAGGACAAAGGAAGTAGAAACAGGCAGATTTCTGTGAGTTTGAGGCTAGTCTGGTTTCCAGAGTGAGTTCCAGGACAGCCAGTCACAACAGAGAAACCCTGTCTTGAAGAAACAAACAAACAAACAAAGATACTGAAGGCAGAAGACATGCCAATAGCACCAACCCCAACAGCTATAGTCTTGTTCTGGGGGCCTGTTCTTCTTTAAGATGATTCACAATCAGTTGATCCTTGAGGATTTTCCATCTTGGAGTTGAAACCTTTTTGGACTGCTAGTGCATGATGGGAGGCAGCTGGCAAGCAGTGGTATTGTCTGGGCTTGGTGACAGTGGCTTCAGTACTCTGACATGATTGCATGTGTAACAGTTGAGTAATATTCCATTGTGAAAATGTAAAACATTTCTTTACCAACTCATTGGTTGACAGATATCTAGTGTGTTTCCACTTTCTAGTTATTATGACTAGAGCAACAATAAATAAGGATGAGGCTACTAGGAACGGTCTTATTTCCCTAAATTCTTTATCAGTCTGTGATTTGCTCACAGGAAGGCTACCGATTTTTGTGTATTAATTTTATGTACTGATATTTTGTTGAAAATATTTATCAGTTATAGAGATTTCCTAGTGGGATTTTAGAGTATTTTATGTATAATATCATGTCATATGTAAATAAAGATACTT
Source organism: Cricetomys ansorgei (assembly GCA_026225945.1). NCBI lineage: Eukaryota > Metazoa > Chordata > Mammalia > Rodentia > Nesomyidae > Cricetomys > Cricetomys ansorgei. Next base: position 242,232 of record JAMJFZ010003266.1, on the reverse strand, counting down.
CAGTGTCTTCCCTTTCTAATTATATCCCCTTGATCTCCTTCAGTTATCTTGAGATAAGTCTTCATTAAGTAGGTATGGAAAGAGTGGACATCCTTGTCTTTTTCATGATTTTAGTGAAAATGTTTTTAATTATTCTTCATTTGGGCTTATATTGGCTATGGGCTTGCTGGTACATTGCCTTTATTATATTGAGGTATATCTCTGCTATACTTAGTGTCCCTAGGACTTTTATCATGAATGGATGCTGAATTTTGGTGAAGGTTTTGTTTATTTGCTTGTTTGTTTGTTTTGCATCATGTGTTTCCTTCTTTCGTTCTCTTTATGTGATGGGTTACATTTATGGATTTAACTATGTTGAACCATACTGGCATTTCTGAGAGGAAGTCTTTCTCCTAACTTCCAGGCATTTTTTGTCAAGCCAAAGAGATGCCTTCAAGTGGCTGGCTTTTTACATTGGTTTCATATCTGTCATGGTATCTAAATATCTCTTCCAAATTATACACCCTTAGCATGATTCTGCAGGTTAATGAAAAAGAGCTCCATTTGGGAGATTACAGACAATCATACTTCTTCCAGTCTTGGTCCAAATCTAGCCTCATTATACAACAGACAACGGCCACTGCTGACCTGCATTCATAACTTCATAATATAGAATAGATCTGACACCCCTTCATCCATATAACTGCCAGCTCATCTCAACTCTTTTTATCCCTTCCACTCAGCTCCTGCTTACAACTGTGTCCAGAGCCAGAAATTAAATAATTCTTGTCTTCCTTCTCCCAAAGGGCTTCCATGGCCTATAGGAAGTGAACTTTAAAGTCAAGATTAGGTCCTTCCTAGGACATCCAGTTTCTTAGTGCAAAGGGTAGCTTCGGGAACCACTGAACAATAACTGTAAGGAGTAAGAGCTGGGCAGCTCTTGCCATTGCTCTACTCCCTGGGATCCATCTCTTAGCTCTTTCCTCATTTCTTTGCCCTTGTTTACTAAGAATGACCCCCATTCAAGGTCATGAGTGTCTTTGAAGCTTTTGCTGAAATGTAAACTTTCCTTATCTCAATATCTGTAAGACCACTGGGAATGTGGTTTAATAAGCTGTAAAATCCCAACATGAGTCAAAAGCTTTTAACAAAAAGGATTAACAGTTAAAGGTCTATGTACAGATAATCTTAATTTGTTACAACATGCCATACACATAACTTGTATTCAACTTGTATTCAATTGTTTAGAAAAATAGAAACAATATCTGAGAAAAATGATTAAACAGATATAAAATGTTATGTTTTGGGGGAAAAGGGGGGTTAAAATATTTGGGGTAAAGATATAATTTTGCACAATGATTTTGTCCTATAAGGAAGAAATAACAGATGAGAACAAAACTCTGGACAAGGTTTATGGAGGGTTAACGTTACAGATTTAGGAATTGTATGTTTGATTACTAATGTTCATTAATTTCTAAGATTGCAATGCTAACAGAAACTGACTTAAAAAAGGTATCACTAATAACATACAATGGAAAGTGATTCAGAGTATCCCAATAGTATGTTTGGAAACTTTGCTAGACAATCCAATAAAAATGACTCACCAGAATTCTATTTGTCTTTTAAATAGTCAATTACATGCTGACTTTAACATATTTCTTTTACAAAGTCTAGGTGTTTTTCCTTATGCAGGATTCTGAAATATCAAACAGCTAATTACAATTACTTTATCCTTCTACAGAACTCTGGTACATGGTTCAGCCGTTGTACAGTTGTATTTAACTTTGTGTTAACTTTATATTTAACCTCATATTAACTGTTCTTGATTACAATGTAAAACTTTTTAACTCTTTAATTTTGTCTCTTAATTCTCCATAAGACTATACAGTTATTACCTCCTGACTTATGTTCTGGATCTTTGCCATCAATTAAGTTCTATTGTGGCCACTTGGATTGACCCTCCCCTCAGTCATTCTAACTGCTGCTCCTTCTATACCATTTTATCAGCAGGAAGCAGTTAAAGAGAGATTAGATCCTCCAAGCCCCTGAAATCAGTTCAAGTGTCCTCAGAAAGGGGGACTAAGCAGTCATGGGATTCAACCCTGCTGAAGGGCAAGCTCTTATTTCCTTTTTTGCATCCTGTCTCTTAAAGCTGTCTCAGAAATTTGAAGCCTACATACAAATATATGGAATGAAAATGTCTCAAATAACTTTATTATGCTTCTGATAAAATAAATAAAATAAAAACAAACCTATCCCCAAACAGTAAATGAGAAATTATTATAAAAATTGGGGCAGAAATGAATGAAAATAAAATCATTACAAATAACCAAAGAAATGAGGAGCTGGGTGTTTGCAAAATAAATGAGATAGAAAATAGTCTTAGTCAAATCAATCAAAGTAAATAGAGAGAAGACACAATGTCCCTTTAGATATCTAATGGGAAATATTGCAACAGCTATATCAATAAAATTCAGAAAAATATTTTAACTTAAAAACATAAACTTAATTTTCATGTATATGATAGTTTTATCTGCATATATTCACATATTCAAATATATTTATCTGCATATATGTACATATATGTATGTGTGAGTGCCTGGTATCTTCAGAAACAAGAAGAAGGTATCAGATATCTGAGAACTGGAGTAACAGAAGGGCATTAGCAGCCATGAGAATACCATGAATCTAACATGAGCCCTCTGTAAAAGCACCAAGAGCTCTTAACTGTTGAGCCATCTCTCAAGTACAAATTTCAAGAAATTTTAACATCTTTAAATCTCTATTCTATTAGACTGGAAAATATAAATGAAATGAATTAAATTCTATATGACATACCAAAATTAAATGAAGATGAAATAAACAATTTAAGCAGATCCATAATGAGCAATGACATTGAAGTACTAGCTAAAAAATCCCAAAGTCCAGATAGATTTACTAAAAAACTCTACCAGAACATGAAGTTCTGAGCTCTATCACCAATACACCTTTATTTTTCTATGAACTAGAAAAGCAGTAAGGTTCCCAAAGTCTTTATGAAGCCAGTGGTGCTTCCGTGTACCTTCTGCTAGCTTTAGTCTCTTCAGGGAGCAGGACTTACAACCGGGGTGTCAGGGAAGCAGTTCTCTGTGTCTGCAGCAGGTTGAACAAGCTGAGTAGACTTCCTAGGAATTACGCTGTGAAAATATCCTTATAACAGAATTTACATCAGTAAAATTATCACAATAAAAACAATTATGAAGATCCTAGTGTTTGAGTTCCAGCGGGGAAAAAGGACACAGAATCTTAGGCTCCAACACCAGTGGGTGAGGCTCTGGTACATTTAAATCTCTTCTGCTTCCCAAAGTTGTAGTTTCACATTTTGTTGTCAAAATCCCTGACTGAAATCACCTCCATTAAGAAATATTTATTTTCCCTTGAAGTTTCAATACAACATCCTTGTGTTGAAAGTGAGGCATGGAGTCTTAATCCGTGGCTCAGGAATGTGATCCCATTGCTGTTTGTATTGTGTTTATAGAGAAAATAGGCCTTTTGTGTAAGTCATGTGGATTGTGGCCAGCCTCACAAAAATACTGCACTATGAGGAGTGCTGGGAAAATTGGCTGGAGATCTGACATGATCTGCCTAATCTACTTCATGACTTGGATGCTCATTAGAGACACTGGAGGACACTGTCCTGAGGCCTGGAACATTTTGCCCTGTTTCTCTGAGGCTGAGGTAGTGCACTGATCAGGATATCACCACAGGATATTGAGCTCATTCTACTTAGAGGAGGGAGCTTTCAAAAGCATTTTGTGGAGGATGTGACCCACTGTCATTGCCTTTAAAGACTAAAGGTATTTATATCCTCATCAGATGCAGATACTTTTTCCACTCTAGTCATTTTCTGGTTAAGGAATGAATGGGAAATAAAACTAGCCATGTGTGTTCTTCGTGAGGGTATCACCAGAATGGAATACATTGGTATCATTATAATTCTGCTTCCAGAGATAGCATATGAAGAATGAAGAGGGTTAATGTGACTAAAGGTATTTATATCTTCATCAGATGCAGATACTTTTTCCACTCTCGTCATTTTCTAGTTAAGGAATGAATGGGAAATAAAACTAGCCATGTGTGTTCTTCGTGAGGGTATCACCAGAATGGAATACATTGGTATCATTATAATTCTCCTTCCAGAGATAGCATATGAAGAATGAAGAGGGTTAATGCAAGATCAAAAGTTACTCTGCCTAAGAAGATCTATGAAACAAGGACATAACTCCCTGGAGTGCTAGGTGGGGGATATTCAGGTGAGATAATCCTGAATACCCTTTGCCCAAGGAAATAACTTCTTGGATTGTTGGGTAGGGAGTGTCTAGAGTATCTCAATTAGTTGACCCTTCTGCACCAGATAAGCTCCAAATGCACCTGATGTGCTTGGTAGCTTGAAAGCAGAAGATAACCCAGACAGGAAATACATGAGGATAGATGTTTGCCACTGGTTGGACATGGTGAGAAGTACATAGCGTTATGCGTTCAGCCTTTTTAAGTACCTGTGTCATATGAATCAGTGCCATTTTGTGGGAACGTTGAAGGTGGCAGTACCACTCCATAGCAACCTTAAAATGACCTGGTCAGAGTCCATATTTCTGGACTGTGTTTAATTAACTTAATTAAAGCTTGCTTGTTTCAAATTTGGCTCAATTGTGGTGGTCTTAGTCTCAACCAGATTTGAGATTTACATATGGAGGACCCCCAACGAGATTCAGACCACACACCCAAATGTAAAGCTGGAACTTAGCTCCCAAATTCTGGGACTGAAGGCCGCCTCAGGAGACCAAGCCTTGAGATGGTCTAAGGCCCTGAGGCTTATTGTGGGATATTTTACTCTTGTGTGCTGTTTTTGGTTCCTAAAAGGGCTTCCTATTGCCTAGCAGCTGTGAAGCCTGATGCATTGCAGCTCTGCTTCCTATGCACTCACACCTTTGTGCTAGCCACTCAGATCTCCTCAGGTAAAGGCCAATTGTCATTATTAGTTGAAGGTGCCCAATCACATCAGAGATCTCCAGCCAAGGATCAGAGAAGACTCTGATTACCCCCAGCCAAGTATGCTAAGAGACCACTGTGTTGTGATGAAGGCCTGTATATGGAGAGGGGACTTGGGAAAAAGGTTAAAGGAACTAGCAGGGGAAGCAGAGGAGAAGAATGAGAGGCAGAAAGGAGCATCAGGGAAAGAACAGTGTGAGAGAATGATGGGATGAAATCTCTGCCTAGCCACCCCAGTGTTGAATTCCCTGAGAACTGTCATGACATGCAATTAATAAAGAGCATTGGAAAACACAGCGATGGACAATTACTAACAAATGGACATTTATTAACAGGTTGTATGTGGATGGTGTTTTCTGGCATCCTTAAGTTTTGTTGCAAACATGGAAGCATAAATTAAAATATGTCAGGCTCAGCTGAATGGTGGCCATATAGTGACCACAAATGCTAGGTTTTGCTAACTGCTCTTTCCTTGAATGTATGAGCTCTCTGTTCTATGCTCATTTGGATATAAAAAATTATACTGTTGCCTTTGCGATCAGTGATCAGCCACCATGCATTTGGGGTTTACATTTAACGTAAAACTTAATCAGCCCTTCACCTTCTAAATTGTCTTCAAATTTGTAGGTCAACATATTAGAATGTTTCCTATTCTCAGAATGATAATTTTATTGAGATACTACCAATTAAAGTGTGTAAGTTACAAGTACAATTGCACCTTTATCTTTATTGGAACTTAAATAACTTAAGGAAGGTCCGGTTACCTTGATCCACATCTCCTCCATTTGAGAGCTGCATTTGCCTGGAAACAAATGGCTTCTTACTTCATTTGATAAAGTGTTTTACTTTGGGATCCAGAGTCACACACAAAGGCAATGAGAAACCAATGCTCGCTAAATGGAGAACAGTTTATTGCCATGGGGTTGTTAGGGCTAGGGCTTCTAAGGAACCACGAGACATTCCACACTGCTGCAAAATGCACGAGGCTTTATTGTTAACCAGCGCTCATCTGGGTCCCGCCTATCCCACGCAGGAGATAAGCATGGCGGGCCTCGAACCCTCCGCCCCCAGGGCTTTTATCAGAGTCCAGGGGCCGGGGCCTGGGGACAGGGCTTGTGCAGCTCCAATTGGTTCAGAGCTCCTCAAATCCTGTGTCCCTCAACCTAGTTGGTCAGGTGTTCGAGCCCGCGGGAACCAGGGGGGTGTGGTCAATCCGTGCCCTTGAACTAGCCCCTTGAGACAGGGTGGTGCCTAGTATGCTGGGAAAGGACAAATCCTGCTGATAAGCTTAATGGTCATTTCCCTGTGGGTAGGGAGGAGACTGAAGAGTACTGTTGGGAAGGCATCTCTCCTGTACATGACTGCTAGCACTCAGGTGAATCTCCCATGACTGCTAGCACTCAGGTGAATTCCTAGGTTTTATATTTCTTAAATCCTTTCAGGGTAAAAACTAACACATTGGATCACCACTTAGAGAAGATGATGACCCCAAAGTGCAGGTAGGCAGGCCCTTTGAAAGGGATAGTTATCTGTTAGGGGATTTCCAGATGGCCTATAGCCTGGTTGGTCAGGACCAGGTGCGGTACATGGGTCTTTATTGGATTTGTACATTATATCTGGCAGGGATATTTTTAGCATTGCTAAGGGAGCATTTAAACAACTATTCCAGAAATTTAGTACTCTTGTCGTCTGGCACCATGTTGATTGGCCAGCAACCGGCCTTGGGACTTTCCCAGAATTAAGAACAAAGACAGGTCACCAACTGGGGAAGACAAGCTAGGGTTACAAAGCAAAATGGAGAAGGTCTGGCTCCTTCATTTACAACTCCCAGAGGGCCCTCATTCCCTACTGAGAAAGGGTCCTGAAATGTAAAAACAGTTTGGTTCCTCTGTAAGACTGCCGTGTGATTGGTTAACATTACATTTAAGGTGTTATGCAAAAAATGTCTCGAGCATATAATTCCCTAACTTGTACAAGCTGTACCTTAGCAGCTGACTTCACTCTCCCCCACCCCCAATGCCACATTGAACTCTATTCTGAAAATTGACTGATTTTGTAAGATTTGCACTTCTTGTAAGATAGTAGGTCAAAAGACTAACTGCTATTTCTTCTTTTTAATCAAACTTCCTAATTCTGCTCAAAAGATGACTCGGTTAACTGCAGGACACATGTTAAAATAAGCCCCTGCAACATGTAGGCAGAATGCATGTAACCTTAGGTTTTACTATTATAAGCTCTGGGCTGAGAGGGCTAAAGCTGCATCTTAGGAGCACTCTGAGGCACAGTCCTGATGCCAGTATCTGAATAAAAAGCCTCTTCTTGTTAAAATCATGTTCATCATCATGTTGATGAATATCTGAACCACCCAGACACATACAAGAGTTGTGTGATGTTTTACTAGAGCAAAGGTTATACCATGAAGACCTAGCTTGCACAGGTGAGAGCTGAGTGCAGCCTTTGACTCTAAACTCCCTGCCTGCCTTTGTCTTTCCCAGGCGGGAGCCTGCTCTTGGACAGACACTAGATGACTCACTCTATCTGTAATCCTTTCAAGTGGACTATTTCAGAATAAATAAAAGAGTGCAGCTTTGTAAAAGTAACTGGCTAACCAGTTAAAATAGTCAAGATTAATAAGAATATGCTTCAGCATAAAGGGGAGTATTGTCACTACTCTGATACAGTATACTGTATCAGAGTACAATTATATTGTATATAGTACAATAGATTCTTCGATACAGCAAACTTTATCCTTCCATGTTTCCTTTAAGTAATATTATTTTGGGAGTTAGCATGATTTTATAATATTTTGGGTAGCTGGAGAGATGATTCCATGGTTACGAGCACATAGTGATCTTGTAGTAGATTCAGGTTCATCCCTGTAACTTCCAGTTGTTGGACCCCCAAAGGCCCAAACCGGGATGCTGCATCCCCACAGAGACTCACAGACGGGATATCGATGCAAATAGCAAGAGGATTTATTGCAGTGCACTGGGACCGTTCTAACACGCAGGATAGAAGCTTCCCAAGGAGCAAATGGTGAAGCTTTTTATACAGTTGTTGGGCACAAACCAAATTGGTACAAGTTGATTGGTTCCCAAATTGTTTTCCCATTTTGATAGGTAGGGGCCAGTTAACCTTTAACAAGGTCGCAGGCACCAGGAAATGTACACTTAGGTTAAAGTCCCTTGCCCAAGGCTATTAGGCGGCGGCTGTAGCTGCCGCTCATTTTAGAAATTTGGGCTGGGTCACAGTGCCCTTGAATTAAAACTGACAATAATTGTTTTATGGTTTCTGGGGTAGGCTAGTTCTTGGAACAGGGAGTTCTGGAAAGTACTCAATAATTATTGTATTGAGTAGAGAAAGCCTAAGTTCCTGTTAAGAGTTTAGGATTAATGCCCAGGGCCGGGGGTCTCCGGCCTCACATTTCCCCCCTTTTTCTTGTGACTGTTCCAATCATGGAACAGCTGTTTTAGCTCCTGATCACTAGCATTGGTTAGTTTATAGTCACTCCCTGGAGAACTTTTAAGAAATCGGTACGGTTGCCTGAGAACCATAATCTGTACTGCACTGATTCTTTTCCTAATAAAAGCTATTAGTTTACTTAAAATGTAGGACCCAAACTTTAGAGCCAACAATAACATTACCAAGGGTGCCAGTAGTGTAGATATTAATGTCGTCACCCATGAGGATGAATTGAACCAGGATTGAAACCAGAAAGCGGAGCAAAGTCCTCCTTGTTGGAAAAAAAGTAAATCTAAACCTCTCCTGTAATGGCAGCTCGCAGACTCTGGTATTGTTGTCCCTGTAGAAGTAGGGAGGCGGTTTCTGTGGCAACTCCTGTTGCCCCCACTCCTAATAGGAGTGACAGTGTGAGAACTGTTAAGGGCTCCCTTTTTTGCATTAAGTGGGTGTTTTATCATATTGTCAGTTTAATGAACCTGAGTCTATCTGGCCTCAACAGGTAATGTTCTGGTGTGCCAATAGGCACTATACATGCCATGTCCCCAGTCTTAGGGAGTTTTCTTTTGACTAAAAGTTTCAGCCTGTGGAAATAGGACGTTGTAATCTCTTAGACTGCTTCCTGCTGAGAGGGGACGTGGTCAGGGGCCCCAAACAGGCTGGTATTAGTCAAAAGTTTCGGGGGGGTTAGGCAGTGGTGTACATCTGGTTCGCTGATCCAGCAGAGTGGATGGAGGTGGTCACATCAGCTGGACTGGTCATCAGCTCTCAGCAGGTCCAGGACTCACAGTAGTCGAAGCAGTTTGATGCCTGGATGGTGTCTGTTAGCCAAGTAGTGATCTATTGAGACAGATAAAAACTAGAGGCAGAAGGTAAAGTTTACAGAAGCTTACATTTGGAACATTTTATCATTGTAATTCACATTGTAGAAAGAATAGCTAACAAGTGTTTGTTAAACAGCCAATAAGAAATCACCTTAGACTTGAGCCTATTTAGGCACTTAAAAACATATGTTTTTAGGGACTTTAAAGTAGCCCATAATTTACACAACACAGAATCTGTTTTTTTAGTTAATTAATATCTGTTTACAGAGTACAGTATCATAAAAAGTTTAAGTAACTAAAACCAGGTTATACACTACTAAGACAAAATCTGTCATTTTAAAATGTACAGAATGGTTTTTGGCTTCCTTTAGCAACAGAATATGATTTCATTTATCTAGAAGAAAATGGGAGAGCCAAGAAAGCCTCTAATCCAGAAAAAAACAATTATACCAGCTCATCAGAACATGTATCCAGGATTTTAATGTTATAACTCTGAACCTTTTTTTTTAAACTTTTATCTCAAACCACTTTCTCACTTAAAATCACTTTTTCAGACCTTCACAACTTACCTGGGCTTTCATATCTGCAGAATTTTAAACCTCCATATCTTAACATTATCTCAGACACTCAAAACTTAAATCACTTTCTTAGACCTTTATATTTTAAACCTCATAACATTCCTTTAAACTTTCTTTATCTACCAAATACAGAGTTGTTATTACCGAGAGCAGTCACTTTTAGGCAAATTTTTTAAATAAAGGGATAGTAAAAGTTACATCAAAAACCTATTTATCTTTTAACAGGGGACCTGTTAGTGAGACAATCCTGTTTGTCTTATTCAGACAGGGACTCTAGTAGCCTCAGAGAAACTGGTTGTCTATTGCTGTTAAACTAACAGAATTACAGTTAGCCATCAACGCCACCAGAGATCTGGGAATACTAACAAAAAGTGTAATTCAATTGAAATGACAGAGACTTACCCATACCTAGACAGATGACCCTGGACTCTCCGTGTTCTCCTTGACTTTATGGGGAACAGAGGTCTCAAGACACTGACAGTCTTCAGTTGCCAGGCCAGTAGGTATCTTTCTGTGGATAAGACTCAGAGGGATTGAACCCTGCTCTGTCCGTCCAAAGCTGGATGATCTACTCTCTAGTGTCTTGTTTGTAGGCAGGTCTATGGCAGGTGAGGCATTGGGCAATTTTGCCCAGTGGTACATTACCACAATCCAGGTGAGGTTGCTCTGTCCCTGTCCGTCTTCTCTGGAGGTGCTGGGGTCACTGTTAGGATCTGGGGTCTCTACTTAAAACTCCAATTAAAAGTCATAATCAGCAGATCTCTGAGGGGTGAGGGCTATCTATGTTAAGTATCTCTATGTTAACAAAACTTTGCCTATAATTTTTTTCTGCTTTACTGTACTATCTAGGTCATTGTAAACATCTTTTTAACTTAAACTGTCTCATAGCCTTGTGAATTTAAATATCTTAAAAGCTGTTTTTGAAAACATCTAGCTTTTGTAAAAACCTAAAGTTTTCTTAAAGTAGTTTAAAACCTTCCAACTTTGTGTTCATAATATCTCATAGTGTCCTTTTTAGCAGCATTCTGTTTTAGGCCTAAGCCAACTGTTACACTAAAGCTCAGATATCACATGGCGTCTCAATTTAAAACTGCAGGTTTTTTATAAACAAACTTTAATTATCTTTGTTTTGTTTTAAACATCTTACTCTTAAACTGAAAAGATGACTGTATTGATATCTTATTTAATATTTTTCTTTTTAAAATCTTAACTTTATAAGCCTTATTTTAGCATACAAAAACATTATATAAAATCTATCTTAACTTAGTTTTTTCTGTTTAGATCTATACCAGAAAACACATCTTTAAAACACATTTTTAAAATACACTCTCAAGAGGGTTGGTATTGAGGCCTCAGTTATATAGGGATCACTGTGATGAGTTAACCTTTCTATTAGTTTACCCTCCTGACCCTTTGCCTTTTTCTCAGGCTCTCCAAAGGAGCGCGGAGTACCTGCTCTGTATTGGCTCACTACCCCTGTGTGTGTTCCTTTACACACCGAGTATGTCATCTTGCCATCTCATGTAGACTCAAGACAGCCACAGAACTCTTTCAGGAAGCCAAGCTTGGGTCAAGTTCCTGCCTTTTAGTTTTAGGGGCAGCAGCAGGAAGGAGGAAACAGGGTGTTCTCCCCAGGAACCCTCTCATCTTCCTGGTAGGGAGCCCACCGCAAAGCACAGCACATAGGATGTCCTTGAGACTTGAATTAACTGAGCTGTTGTTTTTTTTTTCTGCTCCCCGGGGACAAGGTTTCTGGGTTTCCTAAGACCTCCCCTCTTAATGCCAATTGTTTTTTTACTGTCTTAGGAATTGGGGGAGATTACACACACCCTGTGAAATTCGCCTCCGTTTAACATCTCATCCACGCCCACTTATCTTCCACACCGGGTTGTCATCTTTCTCCACCCATGTGGTCCCCTCCCTCCTGGCCCCAGCTCAGGACCAGTTTCTTCTCAAATACAAGTATAATCTTACAAACAGACAGAGAAATCTTAATCAGGTCTGGAACAACAGAGGAACCTTAGGACTTTTTCAGAGATGACTTGTTGCCTTTTTACAAATTGTCTGTTAGTGGCAGAAATTATTTTAGCATTTTGGCGAGTAGCACAAGCTGCTCCATGACTCTCTAAGTTTGCAGCAAGACTCATTTCTAAGAAAACTTACCCCAGATCTGGCAAGCTAACATTTAAGACAGTGATATTCAAATGAACACAAAATACACATTATTTTCATCAGCTTATCAGAACTTTACAGCCAGAATTTATCTATACATTTTAGATTACTTTTTAGACCCTTACCATTTACTTATGTTTTCATACCCTCAGACCTATTGACTTCAAAACATTTTTAAGCATTTTGCCAATTAGTTCAGGTGGAACAGGTTTTAACTGAGCCGAATTAGCAAGAGCAACAACTGGGCTGTCACTTTTACTGCAAAGGCAGTGTCTGAGATGGCAGTAAATAAATTGCAAATGTACATTCCTCCTGTCCCTCCCTAAGCAGCAGCCTGTCTTCTAGTTTTTAGCAAGTTTTACCTCAGTGGCAGTCATTACAAGGCACCTGAATCTTTAAAACCATTAGGTTTCTTTACTCAAACTACATATACATTTTAAAATACCATTTGAGTGATTTTTACACAAGAAAGTTTGGCTGTATTCTCAAGAGTGGGTGTGCTCCACCCCCTCCTGCCTCAGCAAGGCCACATGAGTTACTTTTTATTACTCTTATAGGATGGGGGTTGCTGTTATCTCTTAATTAACCCCTTTTCTTTTCCTGCCGCTTTTTGCTTGTTTTCTCTCATTACTCCTTTTTCTCCTATGGCTGAGAGCCCCAAACCAAGGATGAGTGAAACTGGCAGCCCAGAACTATTAAAAAACAGGTCTATCTGGAAGCAGCTCTGGCTGGGTGGCTCCAGAGGTCTGCTCAACGCAGCCCCCCTTCCTTGCACCTGGCCTTCCACCCCTTGTTTAGGCTTGGCTTGCATTCCTGGCTGGCAGCACTGACACTTACCCACAGCATATGAGAGGAGTTGCTTGGCCCACGTTAGATCTCGCATGTTACACAGGAAAACAGACAAACACAAAACATATAACCATGAAACTGAGACAAACAAGAATCAGATAAGACAATGGCGCCGCACAATTTCTCAGAGGTTTTCAGGTGTACATCAACTGACTGATAAGTCACTCTGTCCTTGACTCCCTTAAAATGAGACATAATTATGTCAAGAGGTCCAGATGCAGTTTGTCCCACATCCAAAAACAAAGTCAGTCCAAGTCTAGCCATACACACACATACAGAATCATACAGAAACAGCAGTGCACCCTCTGGTGTTTCCAGAGTCAAGTAAGCACCTGGCACCACTGTCCGCCCAGAGCTCTCGGCCAGAGAGTCTGTCAGCAGAAAGGCCTCCACAGCCTCCAGATTCCAAGCAGGTCAGTACTTCCAGGTGGGTCCTATGACCCCAGATGGGTCCCTCACAACCCAAGCTTCCCGACACTGGTTGTCACGACCCCAGACAGGAGGGTAGCTCAACAGCAGCGCTCCTACGGCTATGGTGTAACCTCAGACCAATGGTCAAGCGTCAGAGAAAGGGGGGTTGAAGTTGACTGTCCCATTGTCAACAAGTCAAAAAGAACCAGTGAAAATACAAGAACACACACACTACGTAACAGATTATGCAGACACTCCAGGAGGGAACTTCCACAGCTCCTCTACGGAAGTCACAGCAGGTTGAGACCGGCCTCTAACAGGCGTCTCCAGATGGAGGAGAGACTCCTCTCCCTCCTCCCGATGGAGAAGGATCCTCACAGACCCCTCTCCGAACAGATGGGGGGAAGTCCTCCCGGACTTCTCCCCTTTACCAGACTCTGGAGTGTCCTCCAGGGCCCCACAGCCTGAGATACAGATTCCAGACCCTCCCGTGGCACTTCTCACGAACAAGACCTAATACAGATAGTCAGGCAAATAAGCCAGTCACAATTAACACAAAAATCAGACACAAAGAGAAACAGAGCTCCAATATCGGACAGATACCGGTCCCTGCCAAACCAAATGGCAGAGATCCTGGCCAGATGCCGCGGGGCCACCTGCCCCTGGTTCAGACGGAGAGGAAACCTTACGGTGTCCCCTCCAACCCCACTGGAGCGTCCTCCAGGGTCGGTCCTGGCTTATACCATTCCAGTAAGCTCATTTTAGGAATTTGGGCTGGGTCACAGTGCCCTTGAATTAAAACTGACAATAATTGTTTTATGGTTTCTGGGGTAGGCTAGTTCTTGGAACAGGGAGTTCTGGAAAGTACTCAATAATTATTGTATTGAGTAGAGAAAGCCTAAGTTCCTGTTAAGAGTTTAGGATTAATGCCCAGGGCCGGGGGTCTCCGGCCTCACACTGTAATTCCAAGTCCAGGGAGATCCAATAGCTATGGCTTCTGTGTGAATAATTTGAATGAAAATTGTTGCGAGCAAGATTTTATCAGGCAGGAAGAAGCCTCGGAGGCAGTATTGGTTCCACAAAGGATTTTATTCTATGCTCATCTCACACATTCACTCACACAGCCACTAAAATACCTCTCCTAGTCTGGCCTCAGACACAGGCAAGCCTCGTGATCTGTCCAGCATTGCTGTGTGGTCCATGGCCATTTTCCTCCTTTCAGCTCAGCAAGACTGGAACACTCGTCCGGTGGACTGTGATTAGTCTCCATTAACAAGGCACAGTCTCGATCGGTCACCAGAGTGGCAGCATCTCCAGAGGCACTCGAGAGGAGCATGCTGAGCTGGGCCAGACCAGGGATTTTAAGCTAAATTCAGCCAATCACACTGTGGGCATATAGGTATGGTCACTTTTATCACTACTGTCCAGATGTGCACACAGATACTGGAGTACCTCAGGGCGTGCCTAATGTCTACTTTCTGGGCTTTAATATTAGTTGCTTACATTTGACTTTTCGATATTGTTTGTCACCACATTTTCCATTATTATGCTACTACATTTATTCTTGTTCACTACATTCTATTACATTTATTCTTATTCACCACATTCCATTGCATTTATTCTTGTTCACTACAAAAATAAATCTAAAAATTACTTTTCAATACTTTCAACAATACTTTTTTTAAAAATTTTCAACTCTAGGTCTTGCACACAGTCCTTCACACATGCTAAGTCGGGTTATTTATTACTGGTCAAATCATCCAGGCCAATAAGTCGTTCTTTATCTCTTTAATTCTATAAAGGATAGGTGTGACTTATAGGAATAAAACAGAGTCTCAGGCTGTCAAACCAAGTCACAGTCAATCCTACAGCTCCTACAGGTTATTTCCTGCTATCTGGGAACATCTTCTCCAGGGTGTTGATCCTCACCAGCAGACTATACTCAAAAGTCATAAGCTTCCAGTTCTGTGGCTAGGAGTTGGTAGTCTAGTAACAGTAACTGATTAATAGTTTGATTAAAGATTTTTCAAATTTATTGTTGAAGAAACATGTAAAAGAAATTGATAAAGCATGGTGCAATTAGTAGAATCAGAAAAAATAAGAAGAATGTGGGTCAGGAATTATCATATGGGATTCTCAAAGGCCCAGGGGCTGGATGTATCAAGCTGTTCCTTATGATTTTGAAAGTATGTTTGAAGTTGTTGGATTTTGTTTTCACTATACGACATTGAATGATATAGAAGCAGCATTCTTCTTGTAGGAAAAGGCAGAGATCACCTTCTTTAGCTATAAGAAGATTTGTACTCATTGATTTTGGAGTACAGTGCTGCCAAAGAATCAAATTGTTTTTAAAGTGTAAGTTGGTCTTGGCCATCCGTTGGAGATCCTTGATGAACTGGGAAGATAACTTGTTGTGAGATATTTTATAGTTATGGGATCATACTCCTGTTTGCTGTTCAGGGTGAAGGTTGCTTCATGATGCCTTGTAAGGGAGTCACTTCCTACCTGTTAAGCAATAGAGTAGTCACTCAGATCTCCATATGAACAGGCCATATGTTTACCTTAATGCAGATGAAGGTTAAGTTCCATTCATTTGTATATTGAAGTTCTATGTGGAGACAGGGAGGAGTTTTGAATGAATAAAGCACCTAAGGGCTGAGGTGGAGGTGGAGGGAGAGATGGGCAGGATAACAAGGAGGAGAGCAGCAGTGAGAGGAGGCTATGGAGTGAGCTCTCTGCCTAAGCCACCTGGGTATTGGTTCCCTGAGAGTTGTCATAGCTCCTTATTGATAAATTGATGTTTTAATAAATAATACTTTAACAATAACTGGTGATACATAGTTACAGAGGTGGTTAGTCCCACCATTCCGAAGGCAATTTCCACTGTTATTCCTGCAGAATCCAGGAGTGGCAGGATATGAACTGCTCTTTTATTATGTGAGGCAGCTATTGAGTCTACAACTGGAATCAGTAGGGGCTCTTCCACATGTATCACCCCTAGTTTGGGAAAAAGAAATACTAATGAACAAACTCCTGACCATTTGGCAGGTAAGCAATGGTGGATTTGATGACCTCAGAAAATTGAGGTGTTGTGGACGTTAGGGCAAGGAGACTGAGGGAAGATGTCAAGATTTAGGGTTCTATTGCAGTTTAAGAATTTTAACTCCCCTGCAAGTTGTGTCCCTGATACCTTAAAGCAGTTTACCATGCCAAAGAGGATGATATGACAGAGGTAGGGGATGATGGCAATGCTGGACTCAGGGCAATTGATGAATGGCAAGGTCAGGTTATCTGACAAGTGAAGCTGTAAACAGCAGCTGTGAACTAGTCTCTGATGAGGGGGCCTGGCCAACATTCCCCAAAGTGCCCAGGGATGTTAAGGAAGTTATGATCTTGGAGGAATGGTGAATCACCTCCTCTATCTTTTCTATCCCCGGGGCTTGGGCAATTTATTGTATCCAATTAGGGCAACAGTGATGCAAGCACCACCAGTAATTAGCAGAAGCAGAAAGTGTAAAAGGCCCTGTGATGGCTGACATTAGTTAGAACCATCTAAGTTAATCTGTTGATAGATCTAGATCTACTTGGTTTTTATATAAGTACTTCTCTTGGTATGCCGATGAGATACACAAGTTATTATAGCCCCAGTGTCAGGAAATTTTCTTTCGACTAAAAGTTCCAGTCTGAGGACATGGGATGTTGCATTCTCTTAAACTTCTTCCTGCTGAAACTGGATGTTGTAGTCAGGGGCCCCAAGAAGGTTGGTAATGTTGGGGTGTTCAGGTAAGGGGTAGTCATCAGAAGCACCTGGCTCACTGATCCAGCTGAATAGACAGGAGTGGCATCAACTGAACTGCTCTGTATCAGATCTCAGCAAGTCTAGGGCTTGTAGTTTTTTGGAGCAGCCTATAGTTTAGAGCTGATTTTGGACAGCGTCTGTCAGCTGAGTGGAAATCTGTTGAAACATATGCTAGGAACAGAGGATATACTTTAGGAAATTTAAAGGAAAATTTTACATTTGTAATTTTTAGATCCATAATTTCGTGAGTGGAAAGAGGAAGGGTTCCCAATACAGGTAAAAGAGAGATAAATCATACTCATGAGTGAGCAGATGGGGAGACTTAAGCCTGGAGTCTGATCTGTGGGTAGTAGATCCATGTAGACATCCTGGAGCTCACAAGAAATTTATTAAGTTTATAAAGAGAGACAGATACTTTAGATTACCACTGTGTGTAATCTGTACTGAAGAGCAGACATGTACCTTTGAGTCATAGAGAAAGCCATGTACTGAAATACATATTATAGAGAAAGCAACTAAGGTGTGTGTAAAAGAGTTGGAGCAGATTTATAAATGGAGCAGACCCATACCTTTGAGTCATCAAAAGCCATGGCTCTGGGCCAGAAGTATGAACATTTTGTGCATCTAGAGAGCTGAGTACAAAAATCAGACAAAAGCATTTTAGTCTGGTGAGAAGCGTCTCCAAGTCTATATTTTGAAGACAACCAAAGGAAATTTAAAATCCTGTAATAGTGGTACAAGCTTATCAAAACACAATTAAGAATACAATTATCTGGAGTTTTACCAACTCTGTTTTAAAAGTCTGAGTCTTTGAAATCTAAATATGACCAATAATTTATATATCCTAATACTTTTACAAGTTGTATCTCTATAATCTTAATAAAAATATTTGGATCCTAAGAACTTGAATATACTTTAACCATTTTTCATGAGGAAGGTGTAGGCATTGTAAGACAAACTCCTTTGAATAACTTATCTTTTTTACATCCTAACACGTTTACAAATTTTCTTTTTTTCTGTTTTTTTTTTTTTTGGTTTTTGGTTTTTTGAGACAGTATTCTTCTGTTGTAACTCTGACTGTCCTGAAACTCACTCTATGGACCAGGCTGGCCTCAAACTCACAAGAGATCCACCTGCCTCTGCCTCCTGAGTGCTGGGATTAAAGATGTGTGCCATCACCACTCCGCATACCTTTACAAATATTATCTATATGTTAAAAAAGCATCTTTTAGATCTTCAGAACTTGTATAGACCTTTTATATAATCATGGAGCTAGTAGAGATGTTTGTTGCTCCTAAAAATATAGTTAGCCATCAAGCCATCAGAGATCTGAGGAAGGATAAATTGTATAATCTAGATGGTTTATGTATCAATTAAAACTGACAGGAATCCATTACCTAGGTAGTTCCCTGGGACTCCTCTGTTTTATTAGGGCAGAAGTCATCTGACACACAGGAGCAGAATAGTAAAGCAGAACAGCTTTAGACTTAAATTTGAAAACACATATAGGGAGCTAAATAATGTTTACTTTTGGAATTAATTAGTACTCTACATGACTAGAAAATATATAACATGAGCCCAAATTAATTAGTATTTTGTATGACTACAAAATATATAACAAAAGGCCAAATAAAGCTTATTTTGGAATTAATTGTATCAGTTTGTACTCTACACAACTATAAGTATATATATGAACACATTAAAGAATCTTAGCATTCTGCATGCTTATAAGTATATAATAATAATTGATAATGATATTATTAACAATGATAAATGATATTAATGTATTATAAATGATATTAATAACAATTATTATTAATAGATAATGATAATCAACTACCATATATTATATATATTATATTATATAACAAATAATTATAATATCAATTTAGTATCATGTAATAATATGTTTTATCATTAAATGTCCAATACCAATTATTTATTAACTATATATGTGACATGTAAAGTATCAATTATCTAGTAATTATTGTATATTAAGTAGCATATAGTCTTATGATTAATAGAATTGAGACGTTGTGAATTAGGATGTTACTGATAATAATATAAATTTAATATCACCAACATAATACAATAAATGTATGAATTATCTAGTAATTATTATATTTAAATTGCATATAATCTTATGAAGAATAGAATTAGAGTTAGAATTAGCTTTCATCTCTGTTATGTTTGAGCCTTAAAAATCTGAGTTGAAGATTTAGCATAACCAATAATTATATAAACCCAAAAATGCTGTTCACTGAGGGACTGGGAGCATGACTTTAATTGTATAGTGTACAATTATAGAATATCAATTTTTTATAACACAGATAATAGCTAAAGCTTAAACAAATATTACTGTGAACCTGAATAGATCCCAGGAATTTGAAATCCCTTTTCATCAAACACAACTTTTTTTTTTATCTTGTAATTTTGTAGAAGACTGATGTTAGATAGAGTTAGTAAAAGCGTAAGTGGTTATAACATATCTTCAAGGCTGACCTTAAGTGGTAAGAGATTAATAAAGGCATCAAAATATAAAACAGATTTAAAAATCTTCAGATTTAAAATACCCCATAGTTTTATAAATTTAAAAGTTTCTTTAAGGATATTAACCCCAAAATTTACTCTTAAGGTTTAAAATCTCTCAGTTGTGTTCCTGTAATATCAAAAGTAAAGTACTCTTTTATTTAAAGGAGAAACTGAGTTATAAAATTACAATCTGAATAAAACAAGACATAACATTAAAAGTAGAATATAATTGTATTAGTTTAAACCATCTAATGAAACCACAATCTAATAGGATCAAAATCATCTATAGTAACTCCTACCAGCTGTTTTCTGACATCCATATAGGAACTCTGATGCACATGTATAGGTACACATACATACTCACCATCCTACAAATAAATTAATTAATAAATCAACTAATTAAATGTAATAATTTTCATAAACTTATTTTCATAGTTTGGGGATTTGAGAAGTAGGAAGAAGTACAGTCAGCCTATACACAGTACAGCGTAGCTTCGGGGAAATGCTCCGAGAGTTCTGGGTAGAGAGTGGTCAGGGACCATTCAACAGGAATTCCAAGAGTCCTGTCTCACACTAGAGTTGTACAGAAGCTCTTATGCAAAAGACACTCCTCTAACCTGGAAGAATGGGGCCAGGTGAGAAAGGTCTTGAGCACAAGGTCAGCTCAACTAGACCTTCTGTGTGGGGTCTGCCAGGGTCCAGCTCTAACCCATTTCAGTCAGGAAGAGCAGAGTCTGGGCAGGGACACTGCCTTTATTTTCAGGATAATTGAATGCTTCTATGAGACTGTCCAGATTCTGAGCTCTGAACCATGAAGATAGTCACATCCACATGAGGATGCTAGGCATGAGACACCTTCATTCCCACACTCCCACCAGTGCAAACCCTGCCTCCTGTACCCAGAATCAGAGGAATCCAATGTCAGAGGCAAGAGAGGGTCTGTGACACAATGGGTAGACACAGGACTGGATCACAGGCCTCACTGGGTACCTTAGTACCAGGAGGGTGCCCACATATCATAACTAATGAAAACCTTGTTAATTTAATAGTCAGGGGTGTGGGGATTAGTGTGATCTAGACTTTAGCACCAGGCCTGGTCTTCAGAAGGTGATTACACAACTTTTTTCAGTGTCAATATATAGTCTGAAGATCATAGAAAGCTTATCTTGGAGAAAGATCAACCCCTTAAGCCCTGGTCATTGTTCTTAAGTTTTTCTTTTCTTTTCCCCAATATTACCATTATTATCAGGAGCTGGGGAGGATGTGGGACTCTTCACTACTTGCACATTTCCTCTGTTGTGGGGATTCTGACAGAGGATATGGACCTCTGGATCAGAGACCAAGAGCAACTTATTATTCCCAGCAATATATATTGCCAGAGCATAAGCAACTATGTACCAGTTCGACAAGACCAAGTGGTATGTTCACAGTCATGTTTGGGGACATCATATTTTCTATATTATTCATTGCAAGGCTGGTTGCAATTTGAACAACCTCAGAAGGGTAATTACAGATATTTGGAAATGTGAGCACCATGGGCAATTTCTTCCTAGAAGTCACAATACTTATGAATGAAGGGAAATTCTGAGCAATTTTTCAGTCTCTGAACTCCATGAAAACAAATAGACTGATTTCCATCAAGTACAGCAGGAAGCACAAGAAATAACCCTTTATCTGACCTAAAAATGGGCCAAGAAACTTATCAATGAGCTATGAAGTTCACCTTGCTATCTGCTGAGAAGTCCTAGCTAGAAATGCTTAAATGAAATGTTAAAACCAGAAACCTATCAAAGGTCCCAGAGAACTGTACTTCAGAACTTAAGCAGATGTGTTTAATGTGTGTGCATGTGAGCTTGAGTGTGTGCATTTTTACCATGTGAGTACAGGTGTTTGTGGAGGCCTGAAGAGGGTGTCAGATGCCCTAGATTGAAGTTATGGTTAATTTTAAGTCCCTTTGTATAAGAAACCCAGGTCTTCTGCAAGAGCAGTACATACTCTTAACTGCTGGGCCATCTATCAGAGCTATTTTCATTTTTAAGAGATGGAATGTCACTATGGTGCCTAGGTTGGCTTTGAACTCCTGGGCTCAGATGAGGATATTAATTCAGACTTTCAGTTGGCTAGACCTAATGTACATACCACGATCCTGGCATTATGTAGAGGTTTTGAATCTTCCCAAGACAAAAAACTATAGTAAATTTTGGTAGATTTGCCAAAAACCTGGTTGTTGTAAATTGTGATCAGCATTGTCACATCACATACATTAATTGATAGATATAATCATTTTTGTCAGTTAGCAAGAGCTTATGCTATAGCTCAGTAGTTCAGCACTTATTCCTAAGGCCCTGTGTTCAATCTCCAGTACTACGAAACTTGTTAGCTGCAAAAAATGCACTTGGAAAACAAGAGAATGGATCCTCACTGACATTATAGGAATGGAACACTAGGATCTTTTCTCTCTGGATGTGGTCAGCTGGGGACATCTGAGAAGAAAAACATGGAATGGCCAAAAGACATCAGCAGATAAATAAAACAGAAGAAATTTCATTCAATCGGTTTAGATTCAAATATGTTTAACTGGACATCTGAAGGGGCCTCTGCAGGTGTCAGGCAAAGAAGCAAACCATGCAAACAGATAAGAATAAAAACTGAGCTCAGATTGACTTTGTCCAACATGAATCAGACTTCAGGGAGTCTAATACCAGTCAGTTTATTCCCAAAATATATAAGCCCAGTGCAATTTGGAACAAAAGTTTCCTGGTGCACAAAGAAGCATAACTACATTGAAACTCAACTCTGGGTAGATGTCAGCTTGAGGACCTTAGCTTGAGGGCCTAAGGAGGGTCTCAGTTGGAATAATAGTGTAGAAGTCATTTGGGCTACCAGCCACCTCTGGTCCTGGTTGTAGAAACTTGGTGTAGCCTCTGGCTCTAAGGGTTATTTAAATTATTAGGTATCTCTGGTACTATTTGTAAGGACTTGGGGAGTCCCTGGCTATAAGGATCATTTTCATTACCAGCCATCTCCAGTCATGATTGTAGCTTGACATGATAATAGCCCAACAAACAACACAGATGATCACCAGGCTACTAATCACTTCCAACTATCAGCCTTCTGTGTGGAAGAACAGTTTTTTTTCTTAAAATTGTCCCATAGGAAAAATTATCCTGTGCGCTTAACATTCCTGGATTTTCTGGAAATCTGTGGGCATAAGGACTTTCATGATTTGCTCATAACAAACATCTATTTTCTATCAGACACTCTGTACATTATGTTTTCCCATCCATTAAGCACTGAGACACAACCGTGAATGTAGGAATAGTGTCATCATGAATAACTCCAGTCATGCTATCTCCTAATTCTGTGATATCAAAATTTAGAGAAATTTCCAGGAAATAAATGTATCAATTTAACATTAGGCAGAGTAGGTAATCTTAGTCCCAGGTTTCCATGCAGCCAGTGTGACAGTGTCACCATTCCCACTGCACCGTGTTTGTATTCCAGGGATACAAAAGAGAATCCAATCCAAGGAACATGTCCATCCCACTTCTCTGCCAGCAATGCCTAATAGATCCCAAATCTAGGCTCACTGAGGAGCTGGGAACAAACTTCTAGATGGTGGAAGAACTAAAAATTTATGGAGCAGGCTCCCTCATGGATTTTAGCTCACTTTATACTCCAATTCCTAGAGCAATAATGGATCCTTCTTTTATTGTCTTTGGTCTCCCATTGGTGGACACTTGCAGAAGGATCTTGAGGAGTTCCTTGAGGAGTTCCTAAAGCAAGAGAAGAGCCAATCATGAAACTAGGTTCACTAGACAACAACATGCAACTGTCAGACAGCAGCTGCCATTAACTGTCACAATCCTCCTGATGTACAATACATTCCTTTTTCACACACAAGAAAACAAGTCCAGGAATGATATTCAATACATTACCATTAATACATCCCTGAGTTATATAGAGTCATAGTCTCCTAGGTCCTTGTGTGACTTAGGAGAGGGCCATTTATCCAAGGAAGGCTTGATCTCACTTGACCTGAGTAAAGAGTACATGGGTCTACCGTAGGGACTGATCTGAAAATTCTAGCCCTTCCAGGACTCTGAGCTCAAGCCCTCAGTGGCTCTTGTCTTTCTGAGACACTTGGGTAAACATATTAGAACTTCTAGGCACCTGAGAGAGGCTTCAGAGCTCAGTTTCACTTAAGAAACTAAAAAACTGTGCAAGTCAGCTTTGTTGTACCCATGTTCTTAGGAATAAGACAAGTCTGGCAGTTGCCCAGGGGAAGAGTTCAGCCCTGGATCCTGACAGGGCAGTTTGTAAATGTCCTCTTGGGATAGAACTACAGAGAACATTAACCACAGGTCCTGGTGGTGCAGGCTGAAGGTGGGGCAATGAGCCACATGGACCTCTGTGCATTGGTGTTATTATTTCGGTCTTCCTGGGCACCTTCACCACCGCCCTATCCCAGCCTGGAGCTGGCTGGGAAGCCATGAGTTTCCTGCCCTGGCCAAAGGCGAGAGACTCAAGCCGAAAGCCGTGGGAAAGCGCTAGGAAGCCGTGAGGGACGTGGGTTCCGTGAACTGCGTGGGCCACCTGACCCCGCTTGCTGAGAATGAACGGGACATGAGAAGAAATCACTGGACTCAGGAATCTGATGGAAACAAGACTCCAAAACTCGTTTATTCAAGGGGCTCTCCCCAATAAATAACCTCTTTCCCCATAAGGGTGTGGCTTCTCCCTGGAGCTGGAGCATGGCAGGGGAGGGGAGGGGCGTTCCTAAGCAAGGACCTGCCCCAATGCAGATAAACATGTTCCTTTAGCGTCTTGTGAAGCAAGCAAGTTATAACTAATATTCTGACTAGGGACCTTCTGGGGCTAGGAGAGCAGGAGTTTGCCAAGTGTCTCATCCTGCGTCACCTTTCCAGGGAGCAGGGGCACTGGCCTTAACTTCCACTGCTTTCCATCCCCAGGGTCCCTCACATTGGTGCAGTTATCACCAGCAAGCCAGAGAGGGCTCCTCCAGATAGCTCACCTACTAGTTATACCAGAAGTACCTGTAATCCCAAGGGGAGATGAAGTCCAGGATAAGGCAAGTAGGAAGGGAGGCTTCTAAAGAAGTAGTAACTGACCTAAGAAATACTTTCTATTCCTATTGCTGAGTGTGTCCATGACACCCAGAGTCTGCTATGCCAGATGACAGAACTCTGGAACAGGATGTGGGCCTAGGAGCATGTGAAAGAAGCACCTTCTCAAATTTGCATAACTTAGAAAACAAGTATGAGCCCTTGAGTCACAGGCAATGGGCAGTGGATAAAAGGTGGTGTGAGAAAGGGGAGAAGGGCCAGTCTGTGAGGAGTAGCTGGGTATACTCTGGCTTACAGTGTTTGTATGTTGTTAGTTATGGATTTGCTTTCAATAAATTTATTTTTACTATCATGTTGGAATATTATTAATCTGGATTTCTGAGTCTCATCAAACTGGGATAGAACTTCATTCACTTCACCTGTGTCTTGTGAGCAGAAAGAAACCAGGTACCAGAAAGACAGGTGCACAGCAAAAGTGTAGTATCCACTGCTGAAGAGGTATTTGCCCATCTCCCCTACTTCCCCCTGCTAATCTTCCCCTCCACTCTTCCTCCTTCTCTCTCCCTTCTTCTCACCTATCCTTCCCCTCCTCTATCCTCATGCTTTTTTTCCCTATCTTCTTCTTGCCCATCCTATTTCACCTCCTCTATTTCTTTTGAGCTATACACTACCATTATGTTAGCTAGTCAGAGATTTCACCAGGGTATGGATTCCAGTAATGATGTAGACCAAACTTCCCTTCACTAGGCTGCATGTTGGCCAATTCACAAGGGCTACAAATGGCATAAGGACACAACGCTGGCATTGTATGTTTTTTCAGTGCCAATACTCCCACGAATCCAATATCTGAGTATTACAAAAGACTGCTGTTTCAATATGCCCTCTCTTTCTAAGAAAATGTGATTGACCTGAAGCTCAGGGCTTGGTACACAATAGACATGTACTGTAACATGTAGTTACATAACCAGTCTGTCTTATATTTTAAGAAGCACAGTAAGGCTATTGATAGGGGAACGGTGCTTGGTTTGGCCTGTCTCTGAAGATAAGACTTTGACTCACTAAGGTATTTGTTGTAGAAGTTTATTTCTAGATGTGTTTAAAATAATTGTTTTGTGCACTGTTGGAAAAAAGGATGACTAGGCCTTGGTTATTTGATTGTCTGCAGGTGTTTGATTAATGTGGGGGATGTTTGATGGCTTATGATCCACACTCAGGAATTCTGAATGAAAAAAACAAACAAACAAACAAACAAAAAACCCTCCTTAGCTCAGATGCTTGGGGTGCCACTGTCCAGTATGGTGTTGGCCATTATGGTGGTTCCTTTGGAAGAGTTTGCACATATGAATATGCCTTCTTGTCATTCTTTGTGAGCTGCCCTGTAGGCCTAACAGCAGCATACTACTACAAATAGTGCCTGTAATGTGGGGCATTAGACTGAGCTAATTCAACTGAAAACAAAAAAGAAGAGAAAGAAACTCCAGACCTCCCAGAGTCCAGTAAAGTAGTCTCAGGGAAGCTACCAGAGGACAGAGATTAAGGTATTTATAGAAGGCTCCTAAAGGAAGAGGTGCCAGAGAAAGGAAATTAGCCTCTATGAAGAGAAAAGTCTGTGAAATTAATAAATAAATGAGATAAAACGCTCTGATGTAAGAGACACAGGTTGGAGTCCCTAGAGATAAAGAATTCAGCTGGGAGTAGAAAAAAGGAAAAGTTCTTACTCTTTTCCTGATCACAGAGCTGACTCTCTCCCACAGCTGGTGGTAGCTTACTGTTTCACAAAATGAGTTTTATGATAGCTGTGTTGTATGTGTGTGTAGCTCCCGATGTTATGCCTGAGATCTGTGGAAGGGGTTGTATGTGTCCCCATAGGAGTGATGAGGAAGAATGCCAAACATACAGAATGTTTTAACTGGAGATTCTTCTCTGGGCGCAGGACCCCCTGAAATCTTAGAAACCTAGGCTTAGAGCAAAAAAGGTACTAAAACTGACCAGTTTTTATTTATTCATTTATTTTTTTGCAAACATGACTAAGAGAAATATGAGCTGTCCAGATACTGGTGACTGTAGTGAGAACTCCACCCAGGAGGGGACCCTTACTGCAGACAAAGTGACTAAATAATTTTCAAACAAACCAGTCTCCATCTTAAAATGTGGATAGTGTTTCCTGAGGGTCAGCACACAGAAGCTGTCTTCTAGAAATGGCTGAAGTTGTATCTCATGCAGGCAGTCAAGCTTGGTACTGTCAGAGTTACCCAGGTGGTGCTGGTTTTGAAGGCATGAAGGGGTCATGGAGAGGAACTGAAGCTTGGCAGTGTAGGAGGCCAGGAGAGCCCATTGGTGAAGGTGCAGGCTTGGTAGGAGTTGAAAACCCAAATGAAGGGGTCATATAAAGAAGTTGAGGCTTAGTGCCATAAGAGAGCACAGAAGAAACCATGGGTGAAGTGCAGCCTCAGTGGCAGTTAAAGGTCCAGATTGCAGGGGCCATGCAAAAGAAAAAAAACTGAGGCTTGGCACCATGAAGAGAGCCCAGGACAGGCTATTGGTGAAAATGAAGCCCAGTTGAAGCAAGGGACTCCAGCAGTTTTTGAGAACCCAGTACCATCAGATGACGACCAGGAACAGCAGCAGCCACGGAATTGAGCCTGCCAGAGCATAGAGGACAAGTGTGTGTGCTGCAGAGGGCAGAACCAGAGAAGTGATCCAAGCCGTTTGGAGGAGCCAAGAAGATTGTGAGTGAATTTTAGAAAGTTGGACATTGATAATGTTTTTCTGCTGTCCGAAGACATTGTGAAAGCTTGATAGATTCTTGGTTTCATTGGGTCCTGTGGATTAGAAGCTCTCATGATTGTTCCTCTTATAAATAGTTATGCTGGTGTATTAATAAATTGTGTTGTAAAGGAAAAGCAATTTTTTATACAGAAAAGGAACAATGTTGTGGAAGTTTATTTTCAGTTGTGTTTAAAATAATTGGTATTGTCCACTGTTGTCAAAAAAGATGCATAGGCCTTGAGGCCATTTGTATTGTCTACAGGTGTTGAATTTCTGTGGGTGATGATTGATTGCTTATGCTCCACACCTGAGGAATTCTGAATGAAAAAACACACCTAAATTCAGATGCTCAGGGTGTCACTGTCCTGTATGGTGTTGGCCATGATGGTAGTTCCCTCTGCCAAGGTCTGATAGAGTTTGCAAGTATGAAAATGTTTCCTTGTCTTCCTTGCTGAGCTGCCCCAGCAGCAACATTCAACTATAAGTATTCATAAACACTTACTGGGGTCAAGGCCTGGTAACACAGAGGAAATGTGCCTCACCCTGTAATGGAGTAATACCTAGTATCCATTATAGAAGCAATAAAATGGGGAAATAATGACCTTTCTGTGTATGGTTACCCAAGTTAGAATCACAGATTATGAGTACTGGAGGTGATGGGAACACAGACAACAGTGATTTGAATAGGGGGAACAGGAACCAAGCACAGCAGGGAGATTATGAGCAGAATCTAGGGAATCAAGAGGTCTAATGTGCTAGCCTTTGCTCTAGGATGCATGAGGAAGCATCAGGATTAATGTAGGGAAACTGGGTGTTGTAAAAGTTGGTTCCAATATCAAACTATATGGTCATATTTGAGGGTAGAGGCAGAGGACAAAGAAGCTAATGGGGAGAGAGCATGCCCAGAACATATCCTGTGCCTGGAAATGTGAAGCGGACCCAGGTACACTTAGTAACTGTTGGGATTCTGCAACAAGCAGAGTCCACAGCAGGGCTCTGCACTAGAGAGCTCTGCCTTCTACCTCTGACCACAGACATAGCCCACAGTGGAGGGCTCTCTCTGGGGGATACTGCCACCCCACACACAATCTATATCATGGGGCTCCCACTTCTGTGAAGAACTCCACCCCTGACATGCCCCTCCACTTCCATCTATGATCAGCCTCCACAGTCCTGTGAAGGAAGCTCTGCCTTAGTTCTACTCCCTTGATGGGCCCAACTCCCAGCTGTCTAACTGTCAAACAGAAGGAGGACCTGATTGAGGACTATGTTCCTGGATGACAACCTCCTTCCAAAATGGATGCTCACAGCCATCTGTGTTTCTTCCAGGAAGCAAAGTTGACTTTACCACCAAACCTAGCCCCTCCTGCTGTCCAACTGCTATTCAAGTTTAATGCTTACCTCCCTTGCCACCCTGCTGGGGACTTTGGGTCCCAGCCACCATTCCTTGTGCCCACTAGGAACCCCAAAGCAGCTGGTATTTTTATGTGTTGGGTTGGTTTAGTGCTTTTTGTGTGGTTTGTGTGATTTGTGCCATGTGAAGGAAATCCATTCTACTTTGATGATACTAATCTCTATTCTTTTGTTTTATCTTTGCACTTTTATTGTTTGGATAGGTTTGCAGTTCTTATTGCTGCGTAGTTTATAAATTACTGGACTGTGATACATACACTGGAATATTTAATTTTCAAATTGAAAATCGTTCTTTGACATGTTAAGTATAAATTATCAAATGCTGAACTAGTGACTCGTCACATTTGTGTCTGGTTCTTTTGTTGTCTCATACCACCCTACTCTGATCACATTAGCTTTAGGTTATGCTTTGTCATCTGACAGGAAAATAGTTTGTCATTACAATTTATCAAACTACCTATGCCTATTCTCCATTGTTCTTACTGCTTGATTTTAGAAGTAGTTCCCTGTTTCTCACAAAGCCTACTTTTGTTGATATGACTGCAATTTGATGCAGTGCATAATTTATTTCAAAATAAATGATAGCTTACAATGCTCCCGATTTTCACTGAAGAATAAGTTCTACTCAGATGACTCGATTTTGTGTTGAATAACCAAGTAGTTTATTCACAAAGCAAGCCATGTTTATATGACAGTCTATTTTTTTCTAATTTCAAGAGTATTTTCTATGTTACTGAATCACAAATGGATCCCTGTATGATATCTAATCCATGGCTTATCATACAACAAAGAAGCCTGAGGATTTTGTAAGATGCTCTTGCATTCAGCCACTTACTTCCCATGTTAGTTTGATGACTCCTCAGCTGATTCTTCCAAGTAGTTCTACTGATTGGCTGGCATTGGACCAGGCATTCATGTCTCCCAACCTATTTCAGCACCTAAAAATCCATGGAACATTGCAAACAACAAAAGGATAAGTGGGAATTTGTCCTTGTTTTTGATTCAAATGTCTTGCCTTAAGTATGAAACATCTTGTATGTTTTGAATGTATTACTGATTTAGTATTATAATTTTCCTTCTGAATTAAAGGAAGAATGCTTACTTTATTTACTAAGTAACTAAGGGCTGGTTTATGCTGCCAATACATTTTTAAAATATTTTATGGACAAGTCTCTAACCACTGGTAAATTGCCATGCTGATGAAATTTAAATAACTAGAGAGGAAGGAAAATAATAGCATCAATGAAATGGGTAATCTTCCAATGTAAAATAATAATGTAGGAGAGCTGGAGAGTTGGCTCAATGGTTACAGGAGTGCACTACTCTCACAGAAGACCTAATTTTAGTTCCCAGGACCCACATTGAGTGTCTAACAATTGTCTTTAATTCTAGCTCCAGAAGATATACCACCTACTTTTGGTCTCTAAGGGCACTAATCTCACATAAAGGAAATTCACATGCAGACATATACATAAGGTTTGTTTTGTTTTAATTATCTTGGGAGATAAAATCAAATTTCAACAAATAAGAATACTTGTCATAATGAGCACATGCTATGAGCTATGTGCTGGTGTTCGTTTTTGAATATTTTAATTGTGTGTTGTGCTGTGTAGAGGAACAAGAAATATATGCTGACTCAAAGAGATGGAAACTTTCTGTGACAACTCCAGGCTCTGTATTGGAGAGAAACTACTGGATAGAAGGCATTGTAGAGGTTTGAGATTCAGGGAAATGAATTTGGTTGTGGACTGTTGACTTTAAGGTTCCTATAGAATATTTGAGAAGAAACAATACCTGAATCTGGTGTTCTGGGTAGCCATGGGTTTGCAGAGTGCAATCTGTGAGCCAAACCGTCACCATATGAAAGGGACAGGGCAGACAGCACCCTAGTGATGATCTTAGAGCCAACAGCCATTTGCAGACCAAAGGGAAAGGAAAGAGAGTAGTCATGAGATGGGCAGTATCAGACGCAAAGGAGAGAACAGTGCTGAGGAAGAGGGCTCTCTGTGAGACACAGGGGTGCTGCTGAATTGTTTGACAGGAGGGTACTTTTGTCTTTTGCATGAGAAGTTTCAGGAAACTTTGAAGGTGAAAGCACAGTAGTCTATCCATATTCTAACATGAAAAACCAAAAGATGGGTGGATTTGGGGCCATTGTTTCGTGTATGTATATACAAAGATACATATGTATGTATGTATAGATAGATTAAAAAGATTATGAACAGATACTATATTCTCAGAATGAAGTGCAGATGAGCTATTTTTATGTGGGTAGAAATTCAAAGAAAATTCTCTCTGTGGAAGGTTCATAAGTCTAGAGTGGCCCTTATGTTCCTGCTTCTAAAGAAAGTAAACAAGTGCAACTATGTGAATTTGTGAGAAAAACATCTCAGTCTGTAAAGTAAGGCCAGAAATCACAGGACTCCGTGTCATGCATCAAAGATACTTGAAATGATATAGCACTCAGGATCTTGGGGGAATCTACTATATTGCTGTCAGCTCAGATACTATCAAACACAGGGCAGGAGGGACTTGGGAGGGAAACAACTCCATGGGACTGGGTGGCTGACAAGGAGACAAGCCTGTGAAAAGAATTATTGCCCATCTGCCCTCAAGCGAGGTCATAGCTCCACCCACTACAGACTGTCAGTATTTTGTTCCAGCCCAGCTGCCAGAGAAGAGGCCCAGGTGCCGGCCCCACAGGTTTTTGCTTGAGTCTCAGTCACTGTGGTATGTTTTCGGCAGCGGAACCAAAGTCACTGTCCTAGGTAAGTGGCTTTAATGTTCCTTTCTATTCTGTCCAGACCCTATTGTCTTTGAAAATTCTTTTTCTCCCTGGGAATTTCTTCTAATCTACCATCCTCTGACTTAAGGGCTGAATCCTTAGCCTTACCCATGAGGCTAGGGGAGATGGGCCATTTTGAACTAACCTACAGGAGGAGCCAGAAGATCATAAGCAGTTGGTCTCACATTCTAGTAGATATGCTGAGATCTTAGGGACATTAGTTAGGGTCTGGCCGGAGAAAAGGGTTCTGTCCTTGTTCTCAGGCAGTTTAATCTTTGGGGACCATGAAGGAGCAGTAGGACTTTATATGTTCATTGGGTGTCAAGGGTTGGCTCTAGAGACATAAGTGTAGCTTCCAGGGACTTATGTTACCCTTTTAGGGACCCTTGGAGATATAGTGAAGGATTGGGCTTATAGTAGTCTTCAGTTCTTCTACTGAACTGTTGAAGTCTTATGGACACAGAGATAGCACTGACTAGCAGAGTAACCGGATCCTGGTCCTCTCAGGATTATCACTAGAGAAGATCAGTGATTCAGTCCATGAAGCTCCTAAACCCTGGGTTATGGTGTCTCAGGCTTCCATTTTCAGCTTTCAGCTTCCTCAAACATATTAAAATTAGGATGTCAGGAATGAGAGACAAACCGGGGTTTCAGATTACTTCCTGACTGTTATGTAAGGAATCTGCTATTGTGAGCAAGTGACTGTTGTTATGCTTTACCCTCTGAGAGAAGAAACCTCTAGAACATGGCTAAGGTAAAATGTGCTGTGATTAGATCAACATATGCCCTAGAGTAGCCTCAGATCATCTCTGGGTGGAACTCACTACTCAGGGGCAAAGCTGAGTGGATTACTCTTGAGATCCAAGGTATAGGTCTAAGGTAACAGGAGGCTCCATGTCCCCAGGTGATGGGGACATAGAAGGGGCCTCCTAACTTAATCAAGATGCAGTCTGCAAAGTAAGGTGGGATACACTGTTGACTAGAGAGTTCTGACTGCCACAAGGATAAAGGGGAGATACTTGAACTGGGGAAGGTGATCAGATATTTGTGGCAAATTCCAACTTGGATTATAGACAATAAGGTGGAGAGAAGCACAGCCATACCTGCTAATAGTAGGAGAATTGAGGCAGAAATTACGAGTCCAAGCCATGTAACTTGGGAGAATGTCTTAGAAGTCTGAGAAGACTGTCTGTACTCTATTGAGTCTCAAGGAGGCAGACAAGAAAAAGAGATGGCCACATGCAAATAAGATGACTAAAGTGAATAATCACTGAGATTTTGATAGTTTTTATATCATCTCCTGAATCAGTCTCCTTCTTTGATTCACACAGGTCAGCCCAAGTCCAGTCCCTCAGTCTCTGTGTTTCCACCGTCCTCTGAGGAGCTCCAGGCAAACAAAGCCACAACTGTGTGTATGCTCACCGGCTTCTACCCGGATGATGTGGAAGTGACCTGGAAAGCTGATGGTACAATTATCACCCAGGGTGTGGATACTACAAAGCCCATCAAACAGGGCAAAAAGTATGCGGCCAGCAGCTATCTGAGTTTGACCTCAGACCAGTGGAAATCTTTCAACTCAATTACCTGCAAAGTTACACATGCAGGGGACATCGTGGAGAAGAGTGTGTCCCACAGAGAATGTTCCTAGGAGCCCAGCATTCTCCTTACCTGGGTTTCCTGGAGCTGGGGATCCAGAGTGGGGTTATTTTGCTCTACTAGCCATCTCAATACTCTTACTAACTGAATATTCAATAAAATATCATTAACAAATCAGAGGCACTGCTTTGTCCCATTTGTTCTCACTGTATATTTAGTTTCCAATCCTTTGAAGTTACAATGTAGGAATGTGGAATCCCAGTACCCATGAGAAACTAGTTCTCATTTAAAACACACAACCGGCATTACCACAGGTGCAGTCTCTTATCTCTTTTGCACTGTTCTCTGAGCTCTGTCATGCAAGGACATTCATTTATAACACACCTAAGGCAAGATATCATGTATCAAAGTTAAAAATTTTAACTTAATATTATATATCAAGACCCCAAATGTTTGAATTATTGCAATAAACTTAGAGAATTTTATTATATACTTCAAAACATTGGTGGTCAAGAAGCTCTATACTGGGATATGAGATGGGATAATGACTCAAGCATAACTGGATCCAGTGAGAAATGGATCTAACCTGAGCCCAGAAGACGTGCCAAGTAACTGTCCATAAGATGTGGTTTCAGGACCACATTCAAGACTACTCAATCTCATTTCAGGTGAGGTCAAGGAAGACTGAGTGTGATCTGAGAGGTGAAACAAGGAGTTGAGTAAACTTGGGTGTAGCAGACACCCACATTTCTGGACCAAGTAGTGTTGTGTGCATCAGAACCCCAGTATGCACTTCAGAATGATGTCTACTGACCTTTAAAATTAATTATCATCCTTCAGTGTTCTGGTCACAGTCCATATCAGTGAGCATTTACTGTCTAGTGCTTAGAGACATCATCCTTTATAACTCATAAACAATATGGACACTGAATACATCCAGAACTTTTTGATGCATTAGAAAGGCAAGTAGAATAGTGGCCAAAGCCAGAAATATTCTTCAACAATGAGCCACACTGACATTTGACAACATAGAGCCTGATCTCAAGACCACAATTGCACAGTTTCTGAGCTAGGAAGCACCATTCTGATTTTAGAGCATGATAAAGTCTGTGCCCAATAATCAGAAGTGAATATCCTGGGTACCCACACAGCAATGTTCCTGTGATATGACAACACTCATCCATACCCAGCTATTGCTCCAGAGACTCACTTCTTCATACTTTTGTTTCAAGTTTTCACTGACATTGAACACAAAAATTAGGAAACACAGAAATATTAATGTTCCCATATCCCAATCAGTAGCCTCTGACACTCATTTTACCTGTATTTTTGCTTAACTATAACAGAAAACCCCTCGTTTATATCATGTTAAGAAATCACTTTCCAGAAGTCCTATCTTGTCAGGTATAATGATATTTCTGGGTATAAAAAAGAATGCTTAGAAATCATATCAAACCTCAACAGAAGTTATTATTTCTTCACATAAGAAAATAGTTAAGTTGTCATCAAATGGCTATATGTTATGACCCTACAGTGTTTAGAAATGTATTGTTGGTAATGATTCTATCATATCTAGGAAGATAATTTGTAGGTTGAACCTGATGGTTATATTTTTTCTCCATGTGTTGCAATCTGAGGAGCCTCAGACCTCTCTCTTTGTTCATTGCCAGGCATGAGCTTCAGAGACTGAGTTAGTGTCTCAGGACTTTGCATACACTCCATGATGAGCTGTCACTGAGGACTCCTCTCTGGTACTTCTTAGCCTATAAAGAGTTTCTTCCATGAGAGTATGAAAAATTGATGGATGATTTTCTGGCAAGCCTGACACAGGGAACACATGAATCTTTCTTTTTTCTTTTTCTTTCTTTCTTTCTTTCTTTCTTTCTTTCTTTCTTTCTTTCTTTCTTTCTTTCTTTCTTTCTTTCTTTTTTTCTTCCTTCCTTCCTTTCCTTCCTTCCTTCCTTCCTTTCTTTCTTTCTTTCTTTCTTTCTTTCTTTCTTTCTTTCTTTCTTTCTTTCTTTCTTTCTTTCTTTCTTTCTTCCTTCCTTCCTTCCTTCTTCCTTCCTTTCTTTCTTTCTTTCTTTCTTTCTTTCTTTCTTTCTTTCTTTCTTTCTTTCTTTCTTTCTTTCTTTCTTACCTCCTCTCTTGTGTTCCTTTCCTTTCTTTTTCTTTGAACAAGATCTTTCTAGCCTGGCACAGCTTAATAACGAACTCACTCAAATCCTCCCACATTCTGCCTATAAGTTTCAGAAGCCTGAATCAAGCCTGTATCATGATACTCAGCTCATTTATTTATGCTAAGGAATTAAAGAGGAAAGAACCAAATTCTCTGAAATATTTGGTTAAAATAATTAATATTCTAGAAAGTCTTCCTGACTTAGGCCACACCAGTACTCTTTCTCTTTGCTCATCATCTTTATCACAAGGTATTACTCAATTCTCAGGGACACACATGGCTACACAGGGATGCCCCACATCACTTATCACAGGATTCTTATTATTAGAATACAATCCTTAACAACATTACCCTCTTGATGCTCATGATATATGAATTTCCTCTTCTTTAACATGCATTAAAAGCCTAAGGGAGACAGAAAGCAGCTCTGATATCAATGGATTGATCCTAAGCATCCAATTGTCAGATGACTTGCTGTTGTGACTAAGCCAGAGCTTATTTTTTTAATTCAACACTGGTTTATGTCCAAACTCACTGATGGATGCCCGACATGGGAAGGAGCCTATATAATAGTGAGCTGCTTGGGTTCAGTTTTCCCCAGTCTTGGCAGAAAAACTTCAGCACAGTGAGAGGAGTCTTTGAACTGGGGACATCAATAGATTGAAGAGAAAAAGAGAAGGAGACAAAGTAGCATTTCCCATGAGAAGATAGATCCCTCTACTTTTCCTAGGACAAGAAGGATGTGTTAGTTGCCATGTAACTTATGACTCATAAGTCCAAAATTGATCAGATCTATATCTTATAAACTAGTGAAGAAACTCCATAGAAGATTCTTAGGGAGAATCTGATGGAAACTAGTGACATGAAACTGTTGAGAGAAGAAACTATACTAATACGATATATTCACTCCCCCTCCCCGCCCACACACACACACACAAAAGACTTTAAGATGATATTTAAGCAGCATCAGTCTAAGGTTCAGACAAACCTTGACATATTGAAACTTCTGGGATTGAGGACCAGGACCTGCCAAGTCTCTATATTGCAGCAAAGTGCTCTCTGTCAGCAAAGGCTAGAATGAGGGGGCCAGCCAATGCCTGAGAAAGAAGCTAACCTTCCAAAATAAAAAGAATCTGGAATCAGAAACTAAGGACACCTGAAGCAAGATATGATGTTTCACAGTTAAAAAATATAACTTAATATTATATATCAAGTCCCCAAATGTTTGGATTATTGCAATAAACTTAGTGAATTTTATTATATACTTCAAAACATTGGTGGTCATGAACCTGTATACTGAGATATGAGATGGGCTAATAACTCAACCTCTGAAGCTTTCTTAGCATAGTTACAGGGAATCCTGGAAACCTGTGGGGTATTGGCTACTACATGGGGGGATGTTAGTTTTTAAGTCTTTTATAGGCATTCTCCAATATACATGACAACAGAGTTTGGGTATAGAGTAAGGGAATAAAGGGAAACAGAGGCTATCCTAGGGAAGGATGCAAAGAATTAGTTATGGAGAGGCAGGGTGGAGGATAGAATAGGAAATTTAAACAAGAATGGGGAATGAAGATAGGCATGAGGGAGGGAATACAGGGAGAAACAACTAATACCAAAGGCTGTTTAAGGTATAGGGAAATTTTTCATATGTATATGAAATATATATACAGTTACTAAAGAGTGGGGGAGACAAGGTTCTAACCACACATTACACATATTTGGCCCATAAGTAAAACTTCCAGTGCCAGAAATTGATTACATATAATTTAGTTATTGCCCAAAGGGGCCCCATGGAAACCCACAAACAACTCAGGCTACTGCCAAGGCTTTTGGTTTTTCTTCACAAATATATGGTAAGGCCCTGTTGCTGAAGACAATACATATTATTTCACACAACATGGAGATGTTGTGCTGTGCCTATGTCAAGCCTTCACCCCTACTGACCTGTGTTTATGGTACTGGAAGGTATTCTGCATGCTACCATAGGAAAAAAGGTAACCACCAACCCAGCTACAAACCCTGTATTTTACAACTGCCTCTAAGATATTCTGGGAGCAATAATAGCACAAACATTTTGGGAGTAACCAACCACTCTCTATTTAGGTTTAAGGCCCACTCCACAAGATAGAATACATGCTTGATGCTGCTTCGGTAGCCAAGAACCTGAGACTAGATAGGCCATAAGCCTAGGGTTAGACCAAATATTATTGTTCTCCTAAAGGAACACTAATAGAATAACTCCTAATGACATTCTGCTATACCTATAGACCAGTGTCTTACTCAACCCTCATCAGAAAAGCTTCCTCTTGCAGTAGATGAGAACTAATACAGAGACCCACAACAATGTGAAAATGGTGAGAGACCTTAAAGCACTCAGTCCTTGGAGATGAAGTTGGAGTCTTCATCAAATCCCTCCCCTCAGGGCTCAGGAAGCCATGCAGAAGAGAAGACAGGGGAGAATTTTAAGCGCTAGAGAGAATAATTTTTGCAAGAGAAAAATACCTTCAAAACATAACATGAGTGGTATATATATGAGTTCTGGATACTTTGGTAGCATCTACAGGGCCTTCACAGGTTCAATCCAACTAGGGTTCCAGCACAGAGATGAGAAAATGGACAAGATCTGCCATACCTAACCAAAAAGCTATCTCCAAATGACAACTGCTTGCAAAGAAAAAAATTAGTTTTTACCAATGGAGTCTCACAAGGGGTATATAAAATGCACTTAAGGCTTGGCCCTGTGCCCAGCGGCAGATGGCCAACACAGAACAAACTCAATGGTCATTTTTGTCTCATATTGTTTTGCTGGGGTACTCATTATCTTACAGGCCTTTTGTTTGTATAATATTGTTTCTAATCATATGTTTTATGTTTTTCTCTCATTGTGCTTTTTAAATGATTTTTTAAGTAATTCTGTGAGTTTTTTTTATTTGCCTGTTTGTTTTTTCTTTCTTTCTTTTTTAGATTTAAGAAAGTTCTTATTTTCTTTCTTAGCTCATACTATATACCCCAACCCTGATCCTCCCTTCCTTCCACTCCTTTCTATTCCCCACATTCCTCTCTCCCCCAGATCCACCCCTACCCTACTTCCCCACAGAAAAAAACATTGCTCTCAGGGTTACCACTCAAACAGGGGATAAAAGATGGAACAAGGCCGGTGATGAATCTCTATATTCAAAGCAGGGCAAGGGAGCCCAGCAGGGGGTAAAAGTTCCTAAGGGCAGGGCAAGTAAAAGGGTCATAGACTTACATACACACTCCAACTTGTAGGAGTTGTATAAGGACACCTAGCCAGACAACCATAAGATATATTTATGGGACTGCATAGGCTCCAGGTCTGCCATTTCAGTCTCTGTGAGCCCCTAAAAATGCTAGTCAGTTGACTCCCTGGGGATTGTTCTCCTTGTGTCCTTGACTACCCTGGTCCCACAATATTTCTTCCCTCTCTTCTTTGGAGTCCCCCTATCTTTGCCTGATATTTGGCTCTAGCTCTCTGTATCTGCTCCCATAAACGAGTGGTGGAAGCGTCTCTCGTATAGATTGGACTAGGCACCAATCTATGAGCAGACCAGGATATCATTAGGAATCTTCTCCAAACTATCCAGTTTCTGATTCCTAGCCAGTCCTGCAGTGTCAGGCATGGGCTCCCTCCCTTAGGGTGGGATTCTGCCCTTTGATTGTCCCTGCAGATAGTATAGGTTGTAAGTCAAAGATTTTTATGGCTGGGATAGTATCCAAGTCCCACCACTGGAAGCTGGTAACAGGTGATGCCCTGTTCAGGATCCTCCATTACTACAGGTCCTCACTAGTGTCTCCTTCATAGGGTTCAGAGAATTTCCACTGCACTAAGTCTCAGAATCACCCCTAAATCTCCTACACTTCCATCCATCTCTTCCTTTATTCTCTCCCTCCATCTCTTTACCCCCACCATGTCCCTCTTATTCCCAGTTCTACCCTCCTCCAGCCCCCTGAAAAATCTGTTCTATTTCCCTTTTGCATGGAGACCCATGTGTCCCCACTGGATCCCTCATTGCTGCATACCCTTTCTGTGTCTGTGACAATACTCAAATTCATATGGAGAAACAAAAACCCAGGATAGCAAAAACAATCCTGAAAAGTAAAAAACTTCCAGAAGTATCATCATTCCTGATTTCAAACTGTACTGCAGAGCTATACTAATAAAACTGAATGTAATTGCCATAAAAACAGACACATTGATCAATGGAACCAAACTGAAGATCCAGACATAAATCCACACATATATTGGCACTTGATTTTCAATAAAGAATCCAGAAATATACAATTGAAAAAAAGAAAGCATCTTCAACAAATGGTGTTGGTCAAATTGGATGTCTGCATGCAGAAGAATGCAAACAGATTCGTAAGTATCACCATGAACAAAACTCAAGTACAAGTGGATCAAAGACCTCAACATAAAACCAGATACACTAAATCTGTAGTGGGAATAGTGAAGAGAAAGTGGGGAATAGCCTTGAATGCATTGGTACAGGAGACAACTTCCTGAACAGAACACCAATAATTCAGGCACTGAATTTAATGATTAATAAATGGGACCTCACGGAGCTGAAAATCTCTGTAAGGCAAGGGACACTGTCCCGACAAAACAGCATTCCACAGAATTGAGAAAAGAGTTTCACCAACTCCATTTCTGATAGAGGGCAATACCCAATATATATTTTTTAAAAACACAAGAATCTAAACACCAACAAAGCAAATAATCCAATTTGAAAATGAGGTACAGATCTGAACAGAGAATTCTCAAAAAAGGGGATTCTCAAATGGCTGAAAAACACTTAAAGAAATGTTCATCATCCTAAGCCAACAAGGAAATGTAAGTTAAAACTACTCTAAGATTCTGTGGTATAGCTGATGGAATAGATAAGATCAATAACACAAAGGACAGCTTATGCTGGTAAGGAGGAGCAGCAAGGGGAACATTCCTTCATTGCTGTTGGGAGTACAAATTTGTACAGACAGTATGAAAACTGATATGATGATTCTTCAGTAAATTGGAAATCAACTTGCCCCAAGACTCAGCTACACCACTACTGGGCATATACACAAAGGATGTCCCATCCTACCACAGAGGACATTGCTCACCTATGTTCATAGCAGCTTTATTCATTATAGCCAGAATCTGGAAACAGCCTAGATGCCCCTCAACTGAAGAATGGATAAAAATTGTGGTACATTTACACAATGGAGGATTACATGGCTATTAAAAAACTGACTACCTGAGTTTTTCAGGAAAATGGATGGAACTAGAAAAAAAATCATCCTGTGTGAGGTAACCCAATCCCAGACAGACAAACATGGTACATAATCACTTATACATGGATATTAGCTATTACACAATGAACAAAGATACTACAATACACAGGCCTGTTTATTTTCTAAAGTGGCTTAGAGATGAATGGGGGATTTGGGTGGAAGTAGGAGAGGAAAAACTATGATCAGAATATATTATATGAATTTTCAAAAACAGAAAGAAAATTAAATCAGGTTAGGTATAGAGCATGAATGAAGTTTTTAAAGATTAAGCCTGGACATGGAAGGCTACGTGAGTGAAAGACTTGGAAAAAAATGGTCCATTTAGAAATGTTCGCAAGATTAGCCCTCAGGAACTCTGATTGATTAATAGAAGCTGTTTCAGTATTGATTTCAAGACTAGACTGCAAGGTCAAAGCAGGAAGAGTGTGGTCTGAGAACTGTCAACAACACCAGGTGTTCAGGAAGTCTTAGCTGGCCACATGCTTTTCCATTGACCCATATCCTTTCATGGTAACTTCATCTGGTGTGTACATCAAAGTGATATCAGGAATAATCCCTAATACACGTCTTCTTCCCTGTCCAAGTCTTATGCAGCTTGGTAAGTTCATAGTGTTCAGATCCCGTGGACAGCAATTTCTGTAGCTAACAAAGGACATGGCAGCTGCCTGCACCAGAGCTCCTAGTAAACCAGTCAGCCCAGTGATACAGTCTGAAAATCAGGAGACATCCTGAACAATGGGACAGAGTGACGAAGAAGGGAAAACACAAAGCTTGCTCCTGGTCACAACAACCCAACCTCTGGCCTCTGAGATGGAAGAAACTTCTGGAAACTTATATCTCATAATATTTGTCTGATTCTAGTTCACAGGAGTGTTCTCTGTGAACCAAAGTTGAAGGGGATTACTTTGTGTCAGAAATACATGGAAAGGAAGTTGGGTATCATAATATCTCTGTGTTTGGGGCTATTGAAGTTTCCCTAGCAGTAACTCTGCTGAAGGCAAGGCCAGTACCCACCATGTCCCATCTGCTCCCTGGGGACAAGACTTATGCTTTTGTTGCATGTTTTTATTTACTGAGAATACTGAACATCAGGAACAGAGGCATGACAATGTCCCCATTAATTACCTATGGGATAATTCCTTAAATATTTCAATTGACCTGTGACAACACAACTCAGCCTTTACACAATATTCTTAAGTGGATCTTGACAGGTTGTCTTGTTTGGTATGTATTCCACTATAGTTATGGATCAATAACAACGAAAATAGCCACAAAAATCAACTCAAAAAGAAATTATGAACAGTTTTCACATCAGAAAAGACTTAAGTTGTCATCATATATCCGTAAATATTATGAACCCACAATGTTTTTGGAGGTTTGTATTACCCCTTCTTGTTGCTTTATCTGTAGACATCAAAAATACTGATTTTATTTCTTAATCTAATCAATTAACTTGTGTCTTTAATTAGAGAATTGAAATAATTTATTTATTTATTTACTTACTTACTTACTTATTTTGATTTTTAAGATAAGGTTTCTCTTATAACCCTGGCTGGTCTAGAACTCACTCCATTGATTTAAGCTGGCCTTGAACTTACAGAGATCCACCTGCCTCTGCCTCCCAAGTGCTGGGATTAAAAGCATGTGCCACCACTGCTGGCTGAAACCATTAATTTTAAAATTAATATTAAAAGATATTTATTGATCGCTCCCATATTTTTTTGATATTTGAGTTCTTAGTTTTGTTTGGTGTTTCACTGAGCCACCTCTCTACTCTGTTTTGGTAATTACAGCTCCATTTCTCTGTCTGTAGAAGTTCAAAAGTAGCTTAGACCAGTCATGATATGTGGTGTTCCAGGATGTTGGAAATTGTGGGATCCACATGCTACTTTGGTTCCCATCCAGTCAGAAGATACAGGAGTAGAGCTGTTGGTCCTGGGAATTTTTTCTTGTTACTCTCATAGCCCAGGTTCTTTCTAAGTTGTTGTTGGTGACATGCATCTGCTTCTGTACAGAGATGAAAAAGGAACAGTTGACTATGAAGATGATAATTCGAAGGACATGTAGCATTTTCAAAGAAAGACATCCAGCACCAGTCATCTTCAGTGAGGTCAACAGCCTCTCATGAAGACAGGTATGTTTAGGCATGGTGCCAGCACAGTTGTAGCCAAAGGCTGCATCGATGACTTTGGGCAAAGCTCATATATGTGTTTAAGTTGACCTGTGTTGTAGTATTGGATGTTTGACAGAATGATCAACCTGGCCATCTTAAGCCAGTGGCTCTTTCCCTTGATTTCCTAAAGGCTCAAAAAGAAATTTTTGTTTTTATTTGTTCCTTGTTTTCTTGGTATACATAGACATGACAAATGGTATATAAGGAATGCCAAGGCCTAGGAAAGTCTCAGGCACTTATATACAGGTATCTAGACCAAAAGATCCACAAAACATGGGGAATAATTAAAGGAAGTTTAGCTTGCACTCCATATTATACGTTCTTCAATCTAGAGCTCCAAATGGAGCTCAGGAGCCTCAAGCACAACTCTGATCCTTCACCATGGTCACATTATTTATAGGTTATCTCAAAGAGACACCTCTATCACTCTGCCCCTACCATTTTTGGAGGAGCTCCAATTCAACAAGATCACTGTGTGTGTGTGTGTGTGTGTGTGTGTGTGTGTGTGTGTGTGTGTGTGAGTTTAGTGAATTCTACCTAGCCATCACAACTGTGGTCTGTAAGGCAGAGGGTACCTTTGTCACACAGAATGAGGAGGCAACACAGTCCTCCAAATACAAGGAACATATGACCAGCAACTATCTCACCCTAGTGTCTGAGCAGTGGAGATTTCATGGGGTCAGCAGCTTCCATATAACCAAATAAAGGATTAGAACAGAAATGATAGTTGTCCCTTACACAGTCTTCCTATTTTTCTAATACTCACATTGCAATTGTGGGCTGGAGTTAGGGCCCTAAGAATGAGTTTCCTCTCCTACACTTACTTATCCTGGCTCTTCTCTCTAAACATAATCAGGGATCAATAATATACCCATTGTGATCCAGAAATCCTCCTCTTCTATATTTTTTCTTAATTTTCTTGTTTTCTGATTATTTCTTGTTTTTCTTATTTTCTTATTTTTTCTTAAGGGCATTTAACTTAAATGTCCTTAAGGTTCCCAGTACAGAAAGCAGAGAATTTGACATCCAGGAAATGGCTTCATTGTGGTGCATCTCTCAAGGCATCAGCACAAAAGGGACCATCCTCAATTGGATATCTCTTTTCTTAGCTCTTCACTATACTTGAGTCATTGTCATACAAGCTCTTTCCAGGCAACTCACACACACTCCACTATTTCTAATTCTAATCATGTATCAGTCCACATTTTTAGCATAACATGGAGCCATGGTCATGTCTCTAGCT
Organism: Cricetomys ansorgei; assembly: GCA_026225945.1. Lineage (NCBI taxonomy): Eukaryota > Metazoa > Chordata > Mammalia > Rodentia > Nesomyidae > Cricetomys > Cricetomys ansorgei. The sequence goes on along the minus strand of JAMJFZ010003266.1, from coordinate 198,064 downwards.
AAAGGCTCACATCTCAGGGTCAAAGAAATTTGCATTATGAAATTTTATCTCTCTGTCATGCCATTTGCCCAAACCCCTAAGAACACAGGTTTCTTTGTTCTGCTGAAGATTATGATCCAGAGGACAATTGTCTCAAAAATCAGTCATAAGATGAAGTCCTTTTCTATCCAAGAAACAAAACGTCCAATCATATAGCTGGTTTCATGATGAAGGCAGAAACTTACAAATAAGTTAACACCTGAGCCAAAGTTACACTTTTTTCATGGGCAGAAGTTGAAATGTTCACTTACATTAGCTCTTAAGGGTAAGTTGTATCAGGAGAGTAGGGCATAGGGAAAGAAGCATGGAAATTAACATTTAAAGGAAGTAAGTTATTAAAATATCTATCAACCAATAAGGGCTGTACAGAACAATGCAGAGATTTCAATAGAGAATCATAAAATTTATAAATGTGGGAGAAGGCAGACGGTATGTAAGAGACCTGTAAAGAACCATCATGCTGAGGACCTTAGGTCTTCTGAGTCTCATGGGTATTCTGGATTTCTATTCAACTTTTATTATTGGAAGAAACACCTCACTCTTCCTTAATAAGTTGTCTCACTGGCACTTGGGAAGAAGAGGCAGACAGAATGAGAGTTCGAGGCCAGCCTGTTCTACAGAGTGAGTTCCAGGACAGCCAGAGTTTCAACAGAGAAACCCTGTTTTGAACCCCCAAACCAAAGAAAAAAGCTCTCTCTCTTTCTATCACCCATGTGACCTTGTTCCAATTCTATGTCCCTCTGGACTCATATACAGACTTTCAACAACACTACAAGTCAGTGACAGGTTCCCTTGGACTAGGGACATGGAAATGAAGGAGGGAACGGGAAGCAGAAAGACAGAGTCATTATTTCCTTTGAATATGTAGATTACGATTCTTATTCCCTCTACCTCCTAGAAGAGAGAACAAGTGTAAGACTCAGAAGTCCTGAGACCTTCAGCATCATGACTCTTTATGGGACATACCATCTGCTTTTTCCCACATCCTTCACCAGGTCCCCTTGAGTTACTGGGATGGCTTCATCAGTGATGGACTTACTTATTGCCTGGAGGTTGTATCATAAAATAAACACTTTCCTCCACAAGTTAGTTTGGTCATGGTATTTTAAAAAAGCAGGAGAGAAACAAATTAATACTATTTGAAATGGTTAATGCCTCCTGTGTTTGCAACATCCGGTCACAGACTGGGATCCTTGATCACTCTATATGTTCCTTGGGACACAGGAGATGCAAGAGCAGAACTCCTCTTTCTGAGATGTTCTAGGGCCCCTCTCTAGATCATGACTTCCCTGAGTCATCCCAGAGGACTTTCTTGGTGCTTCCATTTCCAGAAAAGTGCTTTTTCCACGAGAAGGAAAAGAGCTAAAGGTGATTTTTTTTTTAAAAAAAAATTATATTTTTTATGTGTTTGAGTATTTTGTCTGCATGTATGTATGGCCTGGTGCCCAAGGAGGTCAGAAGAATTGCACTGCATTTCCTGCAGCTGGAGTTACAGATGGTTATGAGCCACTATGTGGGCTCTGGGAACAGAATAAGGGTCCTCTGCAAGAGCAAGTGATTAAGTGTTCTTAACCACTGACATATCTCTCCTACATCCTGATTTTAGAAGACTACTTTCCAGGATGGTAAATTGCCAAGAAAGTTACCTTTTATTGAAGAGTCAACATCCTTATGCTTCAATATATTTTGCATAAGAATGTGATACCATGTAAGGAGTTTAGCGGAGAGCCCAAGGTAATTATCACATGCAGGGCTTAGACCAAGAAGCCAAATGTCAGAGAATTAGGTCAAGTCCCATAGGCCATAAAGACCCCCTATTCATTAAAAGGAAGAAGGTAGGATGCAGAAAGATTCTAAGTTTTCATGAAAAGTCAGGTATACAGCCAACAGCAAAGTGCTATCTTAAAATTTTAGCAAGAAGGAGAAGTGAGGAGATGGATTTGGATGAGATATAGTCAGTATACTGGTGAGTGAAGGACAATGGTATGGATTAGCGTTTCTGCTTCTCCACAGGATACTCTATTTAGAATCATGGATCCACATGTACACAGATGAGCAGTTCCAATGCACAAACGCTTCAATGTGGTAAACAAAAATGAAATTCTCTAACCAGATTCTGCAAAAGGACAGAATATGGCCAGGTGGAATGAAGCAGTGATAAGAGCACTGCCGTCCTCTACAGAGAGTTCAGAGGATATTGTCTGGGATTCTTCATAGACTTGTTAGACTAAAAAGAATCATGGCAAAGCAGACATGACAGGCCAGAACTGTACTCACCATGTCCATATTGGAATGCACAGAGGATTTAGGGAGCTGAATGGACAGAGACCATAGAGATACAATGGACTTAGAGAGCTGAGTGGACAGAGACCACAGAGATATGTGACAAATTTTGGTAAGGACAGAAATTAGGGTCAAATATTTGTATGGGTTTAAGGCCAGAGTGTATTAGGAGAGTGGTACACAAGTGCCATAGCTCTTAAACCCTAGACCAAAAGAAATAGTTTAAAGAACTCTCAAACACCTCCTCTGTATCTTGAATTCTCATCAGAAAAAAAATGGCCTAAACCCGTATGCCTACTCACACACTACATCAAGGCTCCACAACAGATACCATGTCTTCTATCTCCCTCTGTTCTAACACACACGTCACCCAAAGTTACTCCATAAGTCATCCCAAACCTACTCTCTTCTTAAAATCTCTAGGCTAAGAAAACAAGGCTGATGTGTTAGGTCAAGACATTCTCCCAAAGCACTGACAGTGGTCTGGAATGCAGATGGTGACCCATCCATCTAGGATATAGAATTATCTAGCCCTCCAAACTTAGCAAAGCATATATGACCCAAAGCTACCTCACTTTAAGAGGATCTGTTGACATCTCACAGCAGATACAATGGGCAGATCATTCATGAAGAGAACCCTGTAGAGGAGAGCCAGACTGAGGGGAAATGGTTCCAGATCACCAGTCCTGCCTTGTATACTTAAAGAAAAACATCACTGGGAGTTGCTTTCCCTCCAAGTTTTGTACTCACAGACGTTCTTTCTGACTATAAAACCTCAAGTAACTATCTATTGTTGCAGAGAAAATAAAATCTCTTCCTTTTTCTTTTATTATATTTAATTTCCAACCATATAGCATTGCAACCATACATGCCATCCTATATCCAATCCCCTCTGGCTCTTACACTGTTTTAGTCCTCTCTTTTGCAGGCTTCCCTAAGCCCGGAGGAGAAGGATTTGATGGAAACATCCAATTTCGCACTGAGTTTTTTAAGGTCTATCATTCTCTGCGTAATGTCTGACTGTGGGCAGATTTTTTCCCATCTGCTGCAGGAGGACACTTCTCTGATGAGTTGAGCAAGGCATGTATCTATGAGTATAGTAGAATGTTATTAGTAATCATTTTATTGCTACATTTTTAGAACAGTAGTATTTGGTTTTACCTTAGGCCTCCGGTCTGTCTAACCTGAGGTTCTTGGTCACTGACACAGTGTCAGGTATGGGCTCCACCTCATGGAGTGTGCCTTAACTGAAATAAGATATTAGTTGGTTATGTGATAGTGAGTAACTTGTTCAAAATTTGAACTCTCTTGTATTTAAATAATCCATGAGAAAATTGCTTTAGCTTATAAGCTGCTAGCTTATGAAATGTACCCTTTCACCAAACTTCCCCAAGATACATGACTTCCATGGAATACTTGAATTAACCTGAAGAAACTGCTAATCATTATAAATTGTACTGCCTCTATTGTTCTTGCAAGACTATGGGCCCTAATAATTAACTGCTAGTTTTGCTTCTGTAAAACTACTTGTTTGCTGGAGATAAATGAGTCATCTTCAAGATGACTGTTACAAAAGTTAGGATGAAGGATATGAGCTAATTCAACCCCCAAAAGCTGTAACTTTGTAGATTTTCCTTTATTAAACACTATTCTAATAATATATTAGTGTCATACTCTGAGCATCTAGAGTCTCAGGTATGGTCCTGGACAGTTTTTAATAAAGCCCCTTATTTGTTAAAATTTATTCATGGTCATGGTGATGCTGGAGGGGAGGGTGTGGGGGAGGTGGGGGTGGGGTTGCTATGTCAAGACCTCTCATTTTCCCTGTACCCCGTGAACATTGCCTTGAATCAAGATATCTTCCTTATTCAGGCCCAAAGGAATCCTCATCTTTTACCCCACATCACTTATGGTCTCCAACATGTAACTCTCAACAGGAAGGTCCTCAAAACATTTTCCAGGTAAATAGAAATTTAGACATTCAAGAATACGGATTATAGAGTTACTATTCATTCATAACACTCACTGACTTAGCGACACCACACAGTGTTGGTGACCTACTCTACTCCTTACTTGCCCATTGACCTCTTTACCAGGGTATCTGTTAGTGCCAGTGAAGTTCCACACCTATTATTCTATCTGAGGTAGTATAGAAAGATAAGGAAAATTAAAGGGACATGAAAAAGAATTAGAACTCATCACCTATCTTTATTTGGTTAATACAGGTTGAGAAACAAGAAAATCTGGAACTTTCCTGTTTATTAGAGGCATGACCTTTCTTGTAGACTCTATATTATCTTTTTAAGAAAGTATGATATCATGCTAATAGCGATAGTTTAACTTCTACCTTTCTTATCTTCATTCATTTCATGTCTTTTACTTGTCTAATTTTTATGATTAAATATTTAAGAACTGTCACAAATAAGAGAGGGGAGAATGGACATCCTATCTTTTTCCTTATTATAGAGGAAACTGTCTTTACTTGTTACTACTTAATATAATATTGGTTTCACTTTATTTGTTGTCAGTTGGCTGGTTGGGACTCTCTTTCACTCCCTCTTTCCCACACCCCTTGATGCAGTCCCCTCACTAGTTGGACAAAGGGATTGCCTCTCATGAGTGCAGGCAGAACGTTGGAATGGCCATGTGTCTGGATCGAATGGCCAGGGTTCTGGTCAGGGAAACAGGTAGCCAAGCTGCCAATCACCTGTTCAGAGCGGGCTAGGGTACAGATGCAAGGACACATAGGGGGAAGGGGCCCACAGTGTTCTTCTCCTTTGATAGCAGGAATCACTAGTGCCCTCAATTGGCCATGAGAGGTTTTGACCCATTTCCATGGTACCACAATTTGTATAACCTTTATTTTTTTAAGATATGTTCCACGGATTCCTAACATTTCTAGGATGATTATACGAAGGCATGTTGTACTATGTCAAATGAATTTTCAGCATCAAAAAAGATGTTATGTGGTTTCTGTACTTAAGTTTGTTTGTAAAGTATATTGCATTTATTTATTTAGATATGTTGAATCAACCTTGTCTTTCTGGAATAAACCCTGTAGATCATGATGTATAATTTTCTTAATGTTTTCCTGAATTAGTTTTGCAAGTATTACATAGAGAACCTTAATCTATGTTCACCAAAGAAATTGATCTGTAGTTTTGTTGCTGTGTCTTCACCTAGTTTGGAAATAAAAATAATTCTGCCTTCATAGAATGAATTTGTTACTGTTCTGTTTTATGGAACAAGTTAAGAAGAATTGGCATGGAATTTTTGAAAGTCTGCTAGATTTTAAAATGAATCCATTGTACTTTTCTTTGAGTGGGGATTTTTGATTACAGACTTGATCTTATTGATTCTAATCAGTTATTTTGAAAGGAGTACACAGGCTTCCTTTTGTGTATGTGCTGAAACTCTTGTTTTGGGTCTAACCTGGGCCTAACCCCATGAGCCAACAGATTCAAGGAAGGGGCCATAAAACTCCCCAGCCTGAAGACAACTAATCAGAAAGAAGACAGTTATAAAGATACCCACAAGGATGTAGGAAGGCCTCTATCCCATCCAGCCAGATGTCCTTGGTAGTCATGGTAACAATCTTTATGGCCAAACCATATATGATTAGGAATGTAAATACTTGGCCATCTGAACACGAGCCACCCAGAAACAGACTCATATACCTGCACCACTGTCTGCCAATCAGGTACAAGATTACCTCACCCTTGCTGAAATTCCCCTCGCTGCCTATAAGAAGGCCATTTTTTATGTTGCCTGATCCCTGTATGCAGGAACATGCTGCATAGTAAAGTGCCTTTGCTTATTGTGTATGTGTTGTGGCAAATTTTGAACCTTACAATTTAAGTTATGTGTATTTTCTGACTTTAAGTTTGGAATGTGATATACAATTAGAAAAATTTCTATTTCCTTTGAGTTGTCAAGGTATTTACAGTATAAATTTTTATAGTAATCTCTAAAGACGTTCTGTATTCCATTGGAGTCTGTTATTGTACCGGCCTGCGGGGTTCTGCAAAGATAGACCTAGGAGAGGGAGCGAGGATTGTGGGGACAGGGAAGCGAGAGAGATGGAGACAAGACAATGGAATCTGTTCAAGTCTCGTTTATTGAATACACAGCACAAACTTTTAAAGAAGTTTTGAGGTAGGGAGGGGGCATGGGAGTGGGGAGCAAGTTACTATGGTAACTCTATAGAGGCAGGTAAGCTGATTGTTATGGTAACTCTTATCTGAGGAGGGCCTGGTTGCCTATCTGGGGTCACTGGGTCAAGGAGCTGAGGGGGTCAGAAAATGCAGCTGCAGGGCTTCTCCCAAGACTGTCTGGCACCAAAGGTGCCATTTTTATCTAATTTATAAAGGTAGAAACCCTCCAAAGAATGAGGGAAAGATAGAGTTGTTAGTGAAATGGTGGTTCCTTTGAACTGGGCGACTTCAGGATAACTGACCTTTGTCTGAACTCTGTCCGTTAGGACTGGAGAAAAGTGGAGCCTTTTTAAGCAGAAATGGGGTGCTGTCTCAAGTCTGAGCACCCAAAATCATGGCCCTCTACAGTTATAATGATACCTTTTAGGTCTCAAATTTTGTAAATTTGTTTCATCTTTTTTTTTCTTTTTTGTCTAGTTGTCTAAGGGTTTGTCAACATTATTAACTCTTACAAAGAACTGACTCAGGTTGAGTTTATATTCTTTCAATCTCTATTTCATTATTTTATTCCCTAATCTTTAATATGTATTGCCCATTTCTCACTGCTGATTGTCTCTCAAGTGTCTTGAGGTACATTATTAAGTAGCTTATTTGAATGCTCTCAGATATTTTAATATGAGCACTCATCACTAAAAACCTTTCTTGTTAGTCTCTGTTGACTTCATCCCAAAGTTTCTGGTAGATAACATTTATATATATCAACCATGTACTGTCAGAAAAAAAACAATTTAGAAAAAATATCATGTTCAAAATACTTCAGAAATTTAAGTATTTAGAAATATATCTAACCAAAACAGAAAAAGAGAAAGACTTCTACAATGAAAACTTAGAAATATTGAAAGTGAAATCACAAAAGGTAATGGAAAGACTTTCTGAGATCCTAGGTTAGCAGAATTACTGTTGTGGAAATACCTGTACTACCAAAATTAACTTAAATATTTAATGCAATATCTATCAAATGTGTGATGTCATATTTTACAGGTTTAGAAAAAACACTACAAGAATTCATATGGAACCCACAAAAGTTTACAAATAGCCAAAGCAACCATAAGGAGTAAGAATACTGCTAGAGGTAATTCAATACCAGACCTCAAATTTTACTACAGAATTATAGTGATAAAAAGAGCACAGTACTTCATAAAAATATACAGGTAGGCCAATAGAATAGAAAATAAGATCTGAAAATAAAATAACAAATCTGTACCCAGTGAACTTTTTGGCCAAGGAGATAAAAACCTAAATTGGGAAAAAATGTTGTTTAATGAATTGTGCTGTCAACACTGGGTGTCTACCTACAGGAGATTGAAATTAGACTAATACGTTTTACCTCATACCAAAATCAATCCAAAAAAGTATCAAAAACCTTAATTTAAAACTTAATTGCTAAAGTTTTTAAAAGAAAACCTAGGTAATGTTCTTCAAGACATTGGAGTAGGCAAGAATTTTTTCTGAACAGAATATCAGCAACACGGGAATTAACCTTAAGTATGAACAGATGGGAATACATGAAAATGAAAGGTTTCTACCAGAAAAGGAAACTCTTATCACAGCAAACGATCCACAGAATGGGAGAAATTCTTTGCCAGCTATCCTTCAGACAAGGAGCTAATATTCAAAATTTACAAATAATTGGATAAACTATATATCAAGAAAATAAATCTGCCAATAAACAAATGGGTAAAAGAATTTAGTGTTTTTTTTTCAAATGAAAACCACAAACAGCCAATAGCTTACTCTTCAAGCTATTCAATATCCCTGGCCACTGGGGAAAAGCACATTAAAACTATTTTTAGGCAGCATCTCACTGAGTCTGAGGAAAGAAAGGGAAGGGAGAGGTAACATTCGACTTCAGTTAAAATAAAACAATAAGTCTAAAAAAATATAATAGAAGTAACATATTATCCAGTTATTTAACTGCTGAACATACCCTATCATAGAGATGTTTGTACCTTCACGTTTATTGATGCTTCCTTCACTATAATAAGGAATGGAAACAACATAGTTATCTGTCAGCAGATGAATAGATAATAAAGCCTGGCACATATATAAAATAGAAAACTATGTAGCTCTAAAGAATAACAAAGTTAGAAACTTTGCTGGTAAATTCATGGATTTAGAATGTATAATTTTCTAAGTAAGTGAGGTCACACAATCTCAGAAAGAAAAAAAAACATATTCTCATGTCTCAATCTCAGCCTATAACATATTATTTCTAGTATATTACAATAGTAACACTAATATGTTATATATTTAAACATATACATTATATCATCTAGGAAGGATAACAAGAAAGAGTAAATACTAGATAATTAGGAAGAACTGAATGCCAGAAATGGATACAAGCCATAAAAGGGTTAAAGCTACTTGTTTTACTAGTTTTAATTCTTCAGTGGGTTTTCAGTTTTTTGGTGATAGATAAGTGTATAAAATATATTTCATAGTGTGAGTGTAAAATCCACTGTGTTGCTCCCCAACTTCAGAATGGCTGTTCTAATCTATCTTCTTTATGTTTTTAATTTTGTAAGTTCTTTATAATATAGTTTACTTAAAATGCTATTGATAATTTAGAAACAAAAAGACAATCTTATAAGCAAGATTATGAAGCACGCCTATAGTGAAATCTTGTCATGATTGCTTTATGATTAAGCACAGCAAATGTTGCTATGACTCTTTTCACTTATGTTTTGTCTTATGTATGAAACTGGACAATGCATCTCACAAACTGCCTTATATACTGTTTTACAAAAAGGCAAAACCCTTCGGGTGAAAATAAATACATGAAAATATTTTTACTTAATTACATAAATTTAGTAATAGATTGTTCCATTTAAACATTTCAAAAGCTACAAAAATCACTTATGTAGACACTAGTAAGACATTAAACCAGATCTCATTATTTGGGGATGGACCCAGAAACATGCATATGGTAAACGAGTACTTTATCTCTGAGATTCATCCTCAGCTCTATGCTTTACTTTTATTTTGAGGTTGTGTCTTGCTACATTACTTAAGCTGGCCTTGAATTCAACTCCTGAGGTTCTAACTTCCAAAGTATCTGGGAATATAGGTATTCACTGCCATGTCTAGCTGTGATTCTTCCTTGAGAATCCCACATTCATCTTGTGTATATGCCACTGTCCCTTTCTTAGTAGATCCCAACTGTACTTCATACTGCCTACTCAGTAATTGCTTTTCTGCTTGGTGACCAACATCCCAGTTCCTTCCAAGTACAGGTGTTTGAAAAGAACACCCCAGTGCATACAGTCAGAAATACCAAGCTGCATCTTCTGATGCCAGTGACATCCCAACTGTTGTCCTACTGCTTCATGTTTCACCAAGACCTCAGGCTCCATTCTCCATAGTAGGGTGGGTTCCTGTGGCCCTGCAGGAACTGCCTATGATAACCTATAGTCAAACCTTCTATGATGTTCCTAAATGATGTGTTTATAAAAATAGTTCCAAATCCACATAGTCGTCATACTTGAGACTCTATGATTCCCAAGCTAGCTTTAAGACATATTTGTAAGGAATGGGACTTAGTTAGGTTAAGTTAAGACTTAGGTTATGTCTCCCTCTTTAAGGGATCTGACAAAGGGACCAATTATTGTGGCCAGAATATGGTCCTCAAAGAACAGGAAGTCAGTATGCAAGTAAGTAGCCTTTATTCAAGCTTGAGCAGGGACCTCTGCTTCCACTGACATAGCAGGTTCAGAGAGCCTTGACCAGCAATTAAGCAGGGTTTTTATCACGGTTATGGCAGGAAGCTGAAGTTTTCTACATAGCAATGACAGATTGGGTGGTATTTTAACAGGCAAGGTGATATTTTGGTACAAAGGAATTGGTGGCCTAGGGGGCATGACTCCTGATTGGTTCTGTCTCAGATGGTCGGTCATCCACATTCCTAAGCCATATATGGTAGGGGGTCTAGGGAAGATGTGTTTGCTCCAAATAAGGGTATCAGCAGGAGCAGCTGGCCTTCCTGCATGCTTTGGGCTCTTCATTGTTTCTGATTGGTTGCCCTTAGGGAATTTTTATTGCTCTCTCTTGGAATTCACTTAGCTTGCAAGGTCAGGACTAGGTCAGGGGCTTGAGCACACACTATGCAAGCACACACAAACCTGAGACAAGGAACCTGACACATATACACAAAAAGAAATGGAGTTTAGGCCCTTCACACCCCTCCATAGGCAGGTCACCTTTTAAAAGGACTTTTCTTTCCCAGGCTTCCTACCCCATTGTGCAGTCCTTAGATGCTGTGATGGTGCTCAAGTTGGGTTGGCCTGCTTTTCCATGTCAAAAAGGCACAATTGTCCCTTTCCTCTATTCTGTCTTTTCATTTTAGAGTCTAAGTATGCTTTTAATGGCCGCAACTAATGCTTTGGACTTGGTGCTGTTTTCTGTTTGTTCATTTGTTTTCCCTGCCACTGTTTGGCTGAGCTCTGTGTCAACTTACCTCCCCATTGTCCTCTTTCAGGCAGCTTCAAGAGGTAAGATGATTTCCCCGGCACTTCTCCTTTTAAACTCCCATAAATTGTCCTCAAGCTTCTTTCTTTTTTTTTTAAGTTTCTTTCTTTTTAAAACTTTATTTTTCTCTCTCATATAATACATTCACTCCCTCCCTCTACTCCTCCCACCTCCCTCATTTCTCCTCTCTACCAGATATTACCCCCACTCCCTGTAGGCCTCTCCTCATATAAGAGCAGTCCTCCCAGAGTTATGGTTCAAACTACACTAAAGATCACTACAAGATGGAACAAGGTAAGGGACTAATCCCTACATCAAATGTGGACTAAGCAATCCAACAGGAAGAAAAGGGTCCCAAGGGCAGGCAAAAGGGTCAGAGACACCCTGCCCCCAACTCCAGTCTGTAGGAGATCCACAAATAAAAGCAAACCACACAACCACAAGACATATCTAGGGGACCCTGCAGGTTCCAAGTCTGCTGCTTCAGGCTCTGTGAGCCTCAAAGAATGTTGGTCAGTTTATACCCTGGGGCTTGTTCTCCTGGATTCTTTGACCCCTCTGGTACACAGAATCCCTCCTAACTCTCTTCCACAGAGTTCCCCAAGCTCTGCATGTTTGGCCATGGTCCTCTGCATCTGCTCCCATCAGTTGCTGAAGAATGGGCTAGGCACTGATCTACAAGTAAAGCAGGATATCATTAGAAACCATCATGTGGCAGCTATCCAGTCTGTAGTTACTGGCCTGTAGATGGAAATAGTAATAACTGACTTGAGTCCATTTAGGAAACAGGAGACAATCATGGTGTATAAGCTGAGCCATTGCAGAGGTTCTAGTCTCTCTCATGGACTGGCCCAGAGCATGTGACCTCTAGGAATTTATAGAGGAAAAGCACCATCCACCAAAACAAAGGTTTTAATTGCTTAATAAATAGAATTTCCCACAGTGCACAAAGCCTAACTTCAGCTGGCTGACCTGATGCCATTTTATGAGTGAAGTCAAGAACCCCAGGCAAGATGTTTCTTGACTAATGCTTAGGCTAAGGGAGAAGACCTTAAAGTTCCTCCATTTTTGTGTTAAAGATTGGGTATTTTCAACACAAAGATCTCAGTGGGAAAGTCAAATGTAAGTAACAATTGCTCTGTCTGTGAGCAATCAAGTAGATAGCTGCCTGTTCTCCAAATTAGCATTTGTCCACATAATAGAAGGCTGCTGCCCACCCACACGTAGAAAACTGGTTCCAACAGCTAAGGTAGGTGACCTTCTGGAAGTAGTTCTAGCTTCCAGATGCAGCATCTGTTCATAATTCATATAACTGCACAAAAGTGAATGTAGCATTATACTATTTGAGAGTATGTTTAAATATTCTACTACACTGGCCTGCCTCCTGTAGCAGGCATAGGTTCTCTCCCTTTGTGTGGTGCTTTGCCTTTTCCTTGTCCCAGCTGCTCTGGTATGGAGGATAACTCAAGGGTTTTGTGGCTGGGATGATGTTCCAATCTCACCACTGGAAGCCCTACCAGTTTTCAGTAGATGGCCTATGCAGGCTCCCCATCCTCCATTGCTTGAGGTTCTCACCAGGATCTCATGGTAAGATTCCAGTGAGTTTACGCTGCCCTAGGTCTCCTGACACCCCCTCCCTAAATTCTGGTCAACTCTCAATATATTTTCCCTCCATCCTTTTACCCCCACCTGATCCCTTCTCTTCCCATTCGTATCCTCCCCTAGCCAACCTGCTATGTGACTTTTATCAGGGACATCTCTGTGGCCTTATTGGTGCCTTCCTCGTTGCACTGTAGCTCTGTATCTGTTGATTGAAGCAACTTTGTCCTTTGTTTAACAGTTAATATCCACATATAAATGAGTACATACCATGTTTGATTTCTAAAACTGAGTTACCTCACTTGAGATGATTTTTTCTAGTTCCATCCATTCCCTGATAAATTCATGAGTTGTTTTTTGTTTCTTGTTTTGTTTTGGTTTCTGATATTTCTTTGTGTAAATGTATCACAATTTCCTTACCCATTCTTTGGTTGGGGAGCATGTAGGCTTTTTTTTCCCATTTCTGACTATTATAAATATAGCTTCTGTGGATACTTGCTTGGAGTAGAATGGAGCATCCTTTGGATATATGCCCAGGAGTGGTAAAGATGGGTCTTCAGATGGGTCAATTACCAATTTCCTGAGGAATTGCTCTATTGATTTCCATAGTGGCTGTACAAGTTTGCACTCCCACCAGCAATGAAGGAGTGTTTCCCTTTCTCTACATCCTCACCAGCATAAGCTGTCATTTGTGTTATTGATCTTAGCCATTGTGACAGGTGTAAGATAGAATCTCAGAGTAGTTTTGATTTACAGTTCTCAAATGGCTACAGATGTTGAACATTGCTTTAAGTGTTCCTTAGCTACTTGAGACTCCTCTTTTGAGAATTCTTCATTTAGATCTATATGCCATTTTTTAATTGGATTATGTTTTTATTGATGGCTAGTTTCTTAAGAACTCTATATATTTTGGAAAATAGCCCTCTATCAGAAGTAGATTTAGTAAAAATCTTTTCTCATTATATAGGCTGCCATTTGGTCTTACTGACAGTGTCTTTTGCCTTACAGTAGCTTTTCAGTTTCATGAGATCCCATTTATTGATCATGGATCTTAGTGCCTGAGCTATTGGTGTTCTGTTCAGGAAGTTGTCTCCTGTGCCATTGCATTCAAAACTATTCCCCATTTTCTCTTCACTATTCCCACTACAGATTTAGTGTATCTGGTTTTATGTTGAGGTCTCTGATCCACTTGTACTTGAGTTTTGTGCAGGGGATACTTATGAATCTGTTTGCATTCTTCTGCATGCAGACATCCAATTTGACCAACACCATTTGTTGAATATGCTTTCTTTTTTTCAATTGTACATTTATGGTATCTTTATTGAAGATCAGGTGTCCATGAGTATGTTGATTTATGTCTGGAACTTTGATTCAGCTCCATTGATGGAAGTGTCTATTTTTATGCTGATACCATGCATTTTTTTGCTACTATAGCTCTGTAGTAGAGTTTAAGATTATGGATGGTGATATGTTCAGAAGTTCATTTTTCAAGATTATTTTGGCTATCTTGGGCTTTTCATTTTTCCATATGAAACTGAGTATTGTCCTTTCAAGGTCTGTAAAGAATTGCAAAACAATTCTAAACATAACTAAAAACAAAGTTCTGCAACATTTCCCCCTTTCTGAATAATACAAACAAAAAAAAATTTTTTATCTCTATAATCTAACACTACAAACTATGACTAAACCCAATGTAACCTCTACCAGCAAAACTACTTACAAGAAGAACAGCCATGAGACTTGCTAAGATGCACAGCACCAAATGATACCAAACGTGTATCAAGCTTTTCACAATGCCTTCAGAGAGGAGAAAAGCATTATCAGTGTCCAATTATTTGGAATTCACTCAAGATCTTCTGGGATCCTCCAAAGGACTTGGATCACTTCTCTGGCTCTCCCCTGTGCAGCACACACAGTTTATCTTCCAGATTCTGGATGGCTCCATTCCACTGCTATTGCTATTCTTGGTAGTTGTCCCATGGTACTGACATCTCAAAAAATGATGGATTCCCTTGCTGCAACTTGGCTGCACTTTCACCTTGGCTCTCTTCATGGTGCCAATCTTCAACTTCTCTGAATGAGCCCTTCCTTCTGGGCCCTCAACTGCTACTGAGAGCTGCATTATACCAATGGCCTATCCTGGCCTCTCACAGTGCCAAGCCACCAAAGACCCCTTAATGCCTTCAAAACCAATACCACCTGGGTGACTTATATAGTGTCAAGCACAGCTACCAGAATGAGATACAACCTCAGTTCTATTTTAACTGTATGTCTACATGTAGAAAAATCCAAATTAATCCATATTCATCACCATGCACAAAACTCAAGTCCAAGTAGATCAAAGCAAAGACCTCAACATAAAACTAGACACACTAAACATGATAGAAGAGAAAGTGGGGAAGAGCCTCGAATGCATTGGCACAGGGGAAAACTTTCTGAACAAAACACTAATAAGTCAGGCACTAAGATAAATGATTAATAAATGGGACCTTATGAAACTGAAAAATTCTGTTAGGCAAAGGACACTGTCAACAAGACAAAATGGCAGCCTAAATAATGGGAAAAATCTTCACCAACTCTACTTCTGATAGAGGGCTAATATATAAAATATATAAAGAATTCAAGAAGTTAGACATCAATAAAGCAAGCAATCCAATTAAAAATGGTGTATAGATCTAATCAAAGAACTCCCAAAACAGGAATCTCAAATAGCTGAGAAACACCTAAAGAAATGTTCAACATTCTTATCCATTTGAGAAATGCAAAATTCCTACAGGTTAGAGTGGGGGGTGTTTACCTTTGGCTATTGGAATATCAACCTTTGAGAAGCCCTAGTTGGTATTGTTTATTACAATCTCAACAGACTACACATACTTTATTTCTTCCCAAATGGTTCCCTGTCTCCTACATGACATTATTCATTTTTCTCTTAGATGTATTTATTTTTCTATTATGTTTTTCAACTCTAAGCCTGATGACACATGGTAGACCCATAGTTGTTATGGGCTTGACACTTAACAGGTATTCAGGAAAGATATTTCCATATCTGGCTCTGCTCTAGGACTGTTCCATGTAAATACATTGTCTACCTAAGGACAGGCTTACCTGGCTGGGCGCTTCCACATGATAACTAACCTCAAGACCTTTGTTTTCTACACATATCAGGACATAAGCTTGGGGGATATGGAGAATGGATTGCTCGTAGTCAATGGCAAGGTTGCTTGACCCATGTGTCTTCTTCTGTCATTTAATCACAGTGCTAAAAAGGTGTAAGTAGGAGAACTGCCAATTTGAGATAAGACAGAGAAATATGTGAGGTCCAATATCAGAAAAAAAGATGATGTCAGAACATCAAGTATAAACTGAGAATGTCCAAAACAATCAAGAACAAAGGACATCCTGCTAAAAGGCCATTAGGCCTAGATAGTTCTATGGTAGGCTTCTATGGACTTCCTAGAAAAATGAATATGGTTGTAGTTCTCAGTGACAATGTGAAAGTCAAACAACAGTGACCCTGACCAGGTTATCCTTCATGGTCTTCCTCTTCTTGTGTCCCTAAACCTTGTTTGAATTCCTCAAGGTGACTGTACAGGAGTACAGTTTCCCTAGATCAGCTCACAGAGGATCTCATGTACAGTCTGAAATATCTGGCTCTTAGAGACTTTACAGAAATATTGTTGGGAATGATACTGATGTTGTCCAGGGTACAGGTATGGGTTCATTTTCTCAGCTAATTAAATAATTAAAAGACAGGAATGTAAGTATTGTTACCAGAAATATTAAGGAGTCCTAGAAGAGCCTTAAACAGGGAAATTTGGGTCCCCTCTTAAGGTTCTTAGTCTCATTACTTAAAGAATTTAAGAATAAACACAGCTGCCCTCTCTGTTGCTATCTTGTTCCATACCTCAACTTAAGCAATGGTTCTCTGCTTGGACCAGAGGCCACCCCAACCACTACAATTTCAGGTAAGATGCTCCTCCCACAGAATCCCCCCACATTCTTAGTGCCCTATCCTTTCTCCAACTATTTTGCCCATCTTTGTTGCCACCTTGCCCCCACCAACTCAAGTGGAGGCTTCCTGCTTGCTTCAGAGGCCAACACAGCCTCCACAACTCCATGTATTCTATCCTCTGGTCCAGGAAATCCCTCCACTCTCTTGGTGCCTTTCTCCCATCTCTCTGACCCTTCTGATCCTCCTCCTTGCTACCTCATCCCATGGCCCAATTCAAGTGGAAGCTCCCTGATGAAAGAGAGGCCAATCCAACACCCAGAATTCCATGGGAGACTCACTGCAGGAATGAGAGCCCATATCCAACCAAACCCCAGCCACCAACTCCAGTTAAAATTCCAAGCCCTACCCCAAGCCACACTGACCAGAAGACTTGAGAAACAACAGAACCAAAGGAACGATACTTCAACAAAGAAATACTCAGGAATTGGCACCCATCTATAGTCATCTTAAACCCAAATGCCTAAACTCCAGCATAAGAACACCATCAACAACAACCAGGGCAGTATGTCACAACCAGAGTCCAACCATCCTACTACAACAAGCCCTGAATATGATGTTACAGCAGAAGCAGAAGCAGAAGAATAAGACTTTAAAACTTACTTTATGAAGATAATAGAACTCCTTAAAGAAGACATGAATAAATCCCTCAAAGAAATCGATGATAAGACACTGCAACAAAAAAACACAGGAAAACACAAACAAGCAATTAGAAGAAATGAATAAATCCCTGAAAAAAAGCCAATACAAAACAAGCAAGCAATTAACAGAAATGAACAAAATTGTTCAAGTTGGGAATGTTCAAAAATTGAAATAGAATTCATAAAGGATACATAAACTAAAGGAATCTTGGAAACGAAAAACCTACACAAGTAATCATGAACTATAGAGGTAAGCTACAGCAACAGAATACAAGAGATGGAAGGCAAACAGGAGTTTAAGAGCCCTATTGTTGTTGGCTCTGTTTAGGCTCTGTTTTCTTTCTATTCTGATGGAATGATAATAATGGGCACTCATTCCCTATATGGGAAAGAGGATATCAGATGAAAAACAATGAGAATCTTATTATTATCCCAGATACAGAGCTTCAAGTTTCTACACTGTTCTTGTTTTCTTATAGTTGCTCCAACCTCTTCAAATAATGTAAGATCTAGGAGCAGGTTTGTATTTGATCCACAAAGCCCCTTCTCTACTTTCTGCCAAAATGGCCATTAAGGACTTTTACCTATCTATCTGTCTGTCTGTCTGTCTATCTATCAATCTATTGATAGATCTATCGATCTATTTTTGATACAGAGTTTCTCTGTGTAGACTTGGCTGTCCTGGAAATCTACTTTGTAGCTTTCCTTGACTCAGAGACACTCCTGCCTCTGCTTTCTGAATGCTGGGATCAAAGGCACCACCACCACCCAGTTAGGACTTTTATGAGCTTCATGTATCTGGGTGAGCTGAAAGGTTGACTTAGTTCTTTGCCTAGCACTCAATAGGATCCCTAAGGAAGGGTCAAGGCCTGCAAGAACAGAAGATTCTACTTCTAAATTTTAATCAACCATTACCTCAGCATTCTGACCACCTAAAGCCCAGGAAATGGTGCTGAGAGCAGGAAGTGGCTTAGTGCAGGGCCAGGAACTCATTTGCCAGCTGGGACTGCAACCGGGCCCCTCCCTAACCACACTCACGGAGGTGAAATCACCTGCTGCCAGTCTTGGGGCTGTGTTGAATTTCCCAGCTAATTTTGCCTCTTAGATTCTTAGTGTAATCAGGACAGCTGAACTGGATAAGAGACACAACCTTCAGGGAGCCCAGCTGTGGCAGAGGGTTGGTCCACATCCAGCTGAAGTTGGGGCAAACCAAGAATAACAGCCAACCATGTAACCAGCAAAGTGTTCATCATTTTCCATCTGATCCACCCTTCCTTTCCTATGGGGAATCAGAGTCCACTGCTATAACTTCAACTGTATGAGAAGATTCACACCACTTCACCTTCCACCTCACAAGCCTACCCATGCTTTCTGTAGAAGTTTTCTTCTCAACCTAGCTATGGACATTATCCAATGTCCCTGATGTGTGCTCAAACATATTTGCCCAATCATACTCTGGAGTGAAGCCAGCTGATCCTATGCTACAGGAGCTTGCAGTATGGGACAAATCTACAATGTGAATGGTATGCTGTAGGTAACATGTACTGACAGCCACAGCATAGTAGGACAGGGCCCAGAGGCCACACCCCAAGACTACAAGGCAAAGATTTAGGGCATATCATGTGACTGGCATGGCCAGAGGAATAGAGAATGACTACCATTATCTTTCTCTCTTCAGCCAAGATTTCAGCATCACTGGAGCACCCTGACCACTCCACCTCTATCCCACATTCTCATGTCTCCCACTATGCCTGATCTACCACCCTAACTCTCCACAAACAAGTCCCTAAATACTTTGTACTTTGGCTAGGTGGGACTTAGAACTAGACAACGCAATGGAGAGGAGAGAGGTGAAAGCAGAAATGTGAAACTTATCCTGGGGAGGAAATATAATCCAATGAACATGATTAAAATCTTCATACAGGGATTGAACAAGGAAGAATTTGAGAGAGGCTAAGGGCAGAACTTGGTGTAAGAGGTTTGGCTGCTGATGAGGCACTAGATCTTGAATGTGACTTCTAGGCTAGGACAGGGACCAGGGTGTCATAAATTTACTGTAGCAGGGCCCAGAGGCCAACAACTAGAAAGGAAGACATAAACAACTTTACTTTGTTCATATCCACCATTTTGAAAGCATCAATAGCATGAATGTTATTGTCCTTATGCCATATACAAAACACAGGGACACTAGAACTCAGAATAGGCACACAGGAATTCTGTGAAGCCAACATCTAGGACCTTCATCCCACTGCAGTGCACCAGAAGAAGGCAGATTGCATTCCTATGTATCTTAACTTCCAGCCCAGACACTTTCATCATGAACAAGGGAAACACACTCATCAGCGTGAGATATCTGCCTGTGCTCACACTGTGTGTAGTCCCTCCTCATTTCCAGGCAATGGACACATTCACATAGAGGGATTTGGACACATCCACCATTCCAATGCCTAACCCCATTTCAGGGATGCAAACCAGCTATGACAGCAGACACTGAACCAGAAACTGAAGTACATATACTATTATCACCCATTCTCCAATGGTATAGAGGGACTACAACCAAGAGCCTAGCAGAGCCCAGAGATATCGTCTTTCTGTAGAAGACTCCAGTTGACACAGGGATGGCTGCTACCTTCTCAGTCTTCATCAGTCCTTCACCCTGAGTAATTAACCTTACCTCTTTGGACTTCAGTTTCCCTGCCTGTACTAGAGTGTGATTATCAATCTCTCCATGACAATGTGAGCTTGGAGATTAATTGAGCAATGTCTAGAGTGTCCCTGGCCAATGGAGATTCTCACTAATCTCCAGCTACTGTTATTATCTCCTGATATCTTGAATAGGCCTGCTTCTTATTTGTTGTGACCCTAGATTGGTAACTTCCCTTCATTTGAGCTTCACTTTCCCATCTGCCCAATGAGCAGTTGAGTGAGGAGCCATAAATGTAAGCTAACTGGTAAACCATATACATTTCCTGTATGATAAAATTACCTAGGAAAATAGGTTCTAGTCTCAGTAGAACAGCAATGCCTGAAGTGTGGCATATGGTAAGAAGGCAGTACAAGCTCCATAGAGGGGGGTGGGGAGGTAGGGATGGACCTAGTTGCTTTACTGAGCCTCATAGTACTGCAGCTGGCCACTCTTGGGACTCCACAAGCTAAAATAAGCCTTTGTTGACTGAAACAAGAACTCATGGTAACAGAAAAAGAGCAATAAAGGGAAATGAAACCAAGTCTGTGGCCAGCAAGGCTTGGCCAAGTAGGGTCAGGTGTGTCACTGGAGGGGTACGGGCCAATTTTATGAGTGTAGATGAATGGCTGTGTATCTCATAGCCAGGGATAACAGAGTCCCCCTAACACTCCATCCCCACTTTCAATTACATCCTTAGAGTTTAATGCTGCCCCCTGCCTGCCTCTGAACACACAAACTCAATCTTGAATACTAGATTCTTACAGGACAATGGCTCAAAGAGCTTTATAACCTGGTAGTGGTGGTCACATGAGCATCAGGGCCTGGGGAGAGGGCAACTTGGGCAAAGCCTTGGAATGACAGCCCAAGGCTCCAACCTGAACAGGAATGGGTGATTGAGTATGCAAGCACAGGAAGTCTCATTTCTCCAGACTTTGTAATTCAGAGGCACACTATCCAGCCTTTAAGGCATCCTGACTTTGTCCCTTAGTCTACGAGGTTGTAAACATCCTCCCTATGACCAAGAAATCTTGCTTTTGGAAGTTAATCATGGAGCTATCACAGGGCCAGCACATGAAAATACATGGACAGAGAACACTTTTAGTAGGAAAATTATATAGATGCCTACTGTACATGTGGTTCTAATGGCTTTGTAGAAAGACCCTGATAGGTATGAACAGAAGGAAATCATGCTCTACAGGCCCAGGACAGGAAGGTCTCACTTTTGTTTAAAGACATGTTTTGCAGATAATCCTCTGAACAGATCCACACCAACACACTCTCAAGGTGCTTTTCAGTAGAAACTTGACTCTTTATTCTTTCCTATGTTTTCTGATTTGTCAGTGAATGGTTACAGGCTTTATAACGATGGAACAAACGAATGTGCTGTTCTAAAAGAAACAAGATTCTCTACAAATTGTATCTGAGAAAAACTGAAAATACATTTGTAAAATCATGTACAAAGTATTTCTTCAAAGAAGTTCAAAGATTTGAGTGGGACATAATGAGAGATGATTATGACTACATCCATCAAAGGCTGAGGCAAGAGAGTTGTCTGGGAGTAGAAATTCTATATTAGCTGGGTCTACATAAAGAGATTAATATTGCATGTATGCATAAATATATGAATGAAAATGTGACAATGGCTGCATGTATGTTTGTGTCTGGATCTATGCTCACTGCCTATTTGTGTAAGTATTCATTGTGAATACCTATGGGGCAGTAATACTTTTGTTTGCTCATCTGAGTTTCCCTTCTTGACAATGACCAAACATTTATTTTTTTATGGAAAGTGAGTGTTGTGGTCACTTAAGAGTATTTATTCCAATTAAATTAACATTCAACGAATGGTTATTGTCTGTCTTTTATAATCCTGATAGCAAGTAGATTTGGGAGAACAGGAAGAGAGAGAACCATCCCCTATTGGGAAGTGTTATAACTGTAGGAACATACACATGGAAAGAGATTCTTACAAGGTACAAGTGAACACTTGTCTCTAAATGTTCCTTTCTTGCCCTAAACAATGAAGCCCAGTCAAAACTCTAACCAGTAAACAAAGGCACAAATCTGAGAGAAAGCTGTCTGGACCATAAAAACTGAGAAAAGGAATTGCAAGAGTTATAATTACCTTGAAGTAAGCAATGGCAGAGAGAATTTATGAAAAAAAATCTAAATCAAAGTAAAATAAACAAAGGTTATTGTCAAAATAGAAAAGGAAGCAATTGCACATCCAAATTTAAGCAATTTCTTTTCATCTTTCCTTTCATTATCACAAGAAATTGAATCTAGAGTGCTGCACATAGTAGGTTAACACTATCACAGAGCTGCATCTCCTGCTTTTTCTGTGTTTTTAATTTTTGAGACAGCATCTCACTAAATTTCACAGATATTATCCAGATAAGGTAAAGTTATTAGTTTGTATTACTAGATCTGACAGCTTCAGAAATTTCTACAAAAAATTATAAACTCTTTCAGACAAATTGAGATAACTGCTGGCATGGATGTAGAGAAAAGGGAACACTTATTCACTGCTAGTGAGAGTGTAAACGGATGCACACTACGGAAATCAGTGTACATGTTCATCAGAAAGCTAGAAACAGATCTACCACATAATCCAGCAATAACACTCTTGTGCATATACCCAAAGGACTCTGTATCCCACTACAGAGAAACCTGCTTATCAGTGTTTAGTTCTGTTCTATTCACAATACCCATGAAACAGAAATGGCCTAGATGTCTGTCAGCTGGTGAATGGGTGGTAAAAATGTCATTTAGTCATGGGATATGGCTCAGTTGTTAAGAAAGATGAAATTGCAAAGTTCATATGAATGGAGCTGAAAACAGTATTTCTGAGTGAGGTAAACAAGAACCAGAAAAACCAGCTTCATGTTTTCTCTCATGCAGAGGCTAATTGGGAACCTTTAGATAAACATTTAGAATATTCATAGAAGTCAAGAAATAGTAAGGATATCTGGGCGGGGGCAGAGCAATCCACAGACTTCTGGTGTCCTGGGAAACCCCCACCTAGGATCAGAAGCCTACTTTGGATTGACAGGTTTGCCTTAGCTTTACATTGAATAGGTTCACCTGTGGTGAGCAGTCTCTGGCAGAGGTCACTATTTGCATGGATCAGAGAGGTGATAGGAAATCTTCAACCTTATTTTGAACTAGTCTCTCAATCTTGTTATTAAAAGGGTTTTGCTAAAAGAAAGAGGTAGTACCTAGTAGCAAAAACATGCATTCTCCCAAGAGACCAGGAGTGGGCTAGTTCAGGAACTCATGCTTAGAGCACTCAACAAAATGGGGTGAAACAAAAGTAAATCACATGAGTGAGACATCCTTATGGCTGGGGATCTTGTCACAGATATTCCAGAAGGGAGAGATTCTCTTCCATCACTAGGGCCTTCCTAGAAAGAGGTGTTGGTTACCACTAACACCGCCAAACTCCAGGCCCGGGTGAAGCCAGTCAGGCACAGATGAGACACAGGTGTCAGAACAGACCAAGGGGATTGTCTTGTTTGTTTTCTCACTTCCTCTTCGAACAGAGATCACTAGTCTTGGTCTTTAGTTTCAATGTAATAAACTTCTCACTGTCCACAGCATGTGAAATACAGGAGCGCCAACAAGAGAAAATAATTTATGAATAGGATCCACAGGTAATAAATATTTCCACATGTCCATTTAGTTGAAGTATTAGCAGGAGAAAGCTTCAAATGAGCAAATGAAGTGCATTTGCAAGGTGTAGAGAGCAGTGAGACTGATAGTGATGGTTTCACAGCACTGTGGATCCATAAAATGCCACTGAGTTGTTCACTTAGAATGATGATGTGATGGTATGTGGGATTTACCTCCCTTAGCCACTGAGTCTAAGTACAGACAGCTCTTCAGAAGCCCCTGAATTAACCATCCCTTTCATCCTCTACTTTTGCTTTCTGTCTGTTTTCCCCTAAGAGTACTGTTTTCTACATGGCCAGATTCTGGACTTCATGGAGATTAGATTAGACTGTGCATACTGTGTGTGATTCAATTCTTTCTATACTCTGTGTCCTTGGCATTTATTCAGGTGCATATACTGCTTGCTTTCACTACCAATTACAAGAAATATCAGATCTAGTTCTCCACTCTGGTGTCCACTCTGGCCTTGTGCTCAGAAGGAGAGCACCACAAATATCCATCCTGAGGCTTGGTGTAAGAGTTTCTCTGGTGTCCTGTCCTTCCAAAACACTTGTAAAAATAGGGATTGATTAATGGGATTTGATTTAAAAACAAACAGTGAAACATTCTTACAAAATAAAGGAGAGTAAGCAGAATGCAGAAGAAAAGTTCCTACACAGCTTGGGAGTCTGCTTTGTTTGTGTGCCTGAGTGTGCATCCAGACCCAACCTTAGCTTTCAAACAGACTGTGGAGGTGTCTGTATGACATCTGGATGCTCAGTGCTTCATTAATCCCTAGGAACATGGCAGTGGCCTCTGGGACCCAGCCCTGGAATAGTGTCAGTGGATGATACAAATCAAGCACAAACATGATGCTCTAATAGGCAGTGATGTGCATTCCGGAAGAAAGAGAGTGACAACTGCTGGCTTTGCTGGACAGTCAAGATGAACTTGCCTTACTCCCCAAATGAAAGGAAGATAAACTGTACAGAGTATTCCATGGGAAGAGAATTCCTTTTAAGACAGAACTCTGTGTACAAATAAATGGCAGTGAAAAGGATATCTAAGAACACACAGGAATAGGAAGAGCACCCAAGAAAGTGAGGGGAGAAATAAAGGAGTATCCCCTAGGGCCTTGCTGAATGTCCTGTATAATTTGTTTTCTGCTTCCAGTTACCTGAAGGAGATCACATGGAACATAGGGGCTCCTGAATTTCTTAGATAAGGACATTCCATCCAGTCACATGGAGTGAGCTAAATGACTTTTCCTGTGTGAACAGAGGACATGAACTAGGACACCTGACAGGTGGATATTTAGCTGATTAGGTTCTTCCTTTATAATCTACTCAGAGAAGGCCTGCATGTTCAGTTCCCACACACACACACACTGGCCTTAGGAGACTCTACTCTGACCTGGATCTATGGGAACCTGGGTAGGTGTGTTCAGGTGGACTCTTAACTGTATTCCCTCTCAGAGCAACAGAACCAATTGACAGATCAGCAGGGTTACAGCCCATCCCTGAGCCTGCACTGCCTAGGGACTATAGATAAACAGATGTTGCTATATCCCTTTAAACAGCCTCTTCACATTCAGTGAGAACCCAGGTAGAGTTCATAGGTGTCACTGTGAGGTCTTTGAACTTTCCACTTTATCTTGTAATTTGTTTCTTCCTTTTGTGAATCTTAGATTCACTGTGTCATCATTAGGGGTTCCTCTGTTGTACAGATACCCCACTCCTTTGGGTCTACAAGGATTTGAGTGACTCTGCTGAGTAATCTGAGAGAAGGCACAGAGCACCCTCATGGCCAAGGATGGAACCTTGATTCTGGGTTTGAGAGAAGACACACCTTACCCAGGGTTTCCAAAAAAGAGGAGCCTCTCCACTTTTCATGATGTTTAGTTGCCCAGGTGATGGAAAGAAGGTGATGATACTTAAATAGAATCACCTAAGCGTATCTAAATTAGAATTCTGAACCAAATTTCTACTATGAAAAAAAGTAGAAAGAAAGAAATTTAGCATAATTGAAAGAGTTCTAAGACCTACCTTGCTTATTTATACCTGGTATCACTCCATTGGAGAAAACTGAGTTTCTCGCTTCTCCCAGCAGTTATCAATTGTAAATAGCTTCTTGGTTACAGATGGGACTTTGTATCAACTTCCATTTCTCTATGCTGGATTTTTTCCTGACGTGAACTTGTGTACTTGCACAGGTCTTGTGTGTGCTGTCACAGACTTTGTGGGTGCACACGCATCACCCCTGCTGTGTCTGGAAGACAGAGTTTCCTTAGTGTCTTCAACCACCGCTGAGTCTTACAATCTTCCTACCTCTTCTTATGGACCTCCAAGTTTGAGGGAGAAGTTTGATAGAAACATCTCATTTAGATCCTAGTGTGTCAAAGCCTCTCACTCTCTGCACATTGTGTACTTGTGGGTCTCTGTTAATTACTGACTATTGCAAGAGTTTCTCTGAGCAATGTGCTGATCTATGGGTATGGCAATATGTCATTAGGACAGCCAGAGTTACAACAAAGAAACCCTGTCTTGATAAACAAAACAAAACAAAAATAAAATAAAATAAAATTTTTAAGGTCAAAATTCAGTATGCTGGTGAAAACCTAAAGTCTAGTCCTGATTATGTCAATGAGGCTCTCCTAGAACAGTGGGTCTCAACCTTTCTAATACTATACAGCCCTTTAATACAGTTCCTCATGTTGTAATGACCCCCAACTATAAAATTATTTTCAATGCTACTCCATAAATTTTGCTACTGTTATGAATCATGATGTAATTATCTGATATGAAGATGATCTTAGATGACCCTGTGACCCCTCCCCACAAGGAGTCACAATCCACAGATTGAGAACTTCTGTCCTAGGACCTTGGCTTGCTTTTGGTAACATTATGAAAGCATAGTTTATTTATTAAACACCATTTGTTGGAATTATAAAATAACTATTTTGCTAGTTTTTATTAAACATTAATTCATGGTTAATAGATCATAATGCATTTCTTGTATAAAATGTTATAAGATTAGGTGTTTTAATTCTTAATTTGACACGTACGCATATTTTAAATTTAAAAAAAATCATCTTATTAAAATACTTGTTTGTTTTCTGATGACTTACAAATATTGTTATTTTATGTGTGTGGATGTTTTGCCTGCATGTCTGATGCCCATAGAAGTGAGAAGAGGGTATTGCATCCCTTGGAATTGGAATTTCAGATTGTTATGGGCCATCATATACATGCTGAGAAATGAACCAGGTCCTCTGACAGAGCAGTAAGTACTGGTAACTGCTGAGGATCTCTCTAGGCTCTCTGATGACTGTTCAGGGTGGTAACATAAGGCCCTCAGCTGCAACACAGTTGGCAGTAGAAGCACCTTCCCCACATGCAGGGAAGGCTGAAAAAAGGTGAGGAATATGAGAGGTCTGGAATGGAGTTTGTTTCTCAAGCCACAGAGGATGCTCTTTCCCCTGGGAATGCCTTGACAGACAAGGAAAGGCTAATCTTGTCCCTACAAAATGCTGCTTCTCATTTTCCAGATGAACAGACTTCCAAAGTCTGATATCACCCTCATAGGAGATAAATGAGGGCCAGATAAAACACACAATAGAGAGATAGACTGATTTTTCTGGTGGATATAAAACCTAATTATTTTGTAAACTGGTCAAAGTAGGTGAGTGGACACCATACACATAGGGGACCAGTTATGTCCATCAAGATAACCACGAGTCTGTAGTTACTGTGGAAGAAATTGATGAAGCAAAATGACTGCTGATGGGACCTCTGAACAAAAGGCTGAACTCCACACACTGATCTGAGGTCTTGAACTACCTTCAGAGAAACAACTAAATATTTGCTGTGACTCTCCATTTGCCAGTTTGATTTTATGTGCTTGTGGCTCTATTTGGGGAGAGAAGCGGTTGTTCAATTCCAACAAAAGGGACATTAAACCATCTACAGAAGTTCTTAGGCCAGTGGACACTGCAAATTCCTAGGCGTGAGACAAGTACAAACTGGGCATTAAACAAATGGTGTTGAGTCTTTTGGAGGAAACTATTTGGAGACAAACAACCAACTAAAGAAGCTACTGAGTCTCATAGAAAATGTCACTTTTTCTTGTGCTTGGCTTGTCTAAACTTCAACACCATTGCTCTGCTTTATTATCAGTTATCAGTTTAGAATTTGCTGAATTTAGATACAACAATTGGAAAGGAGACAAAATGAAACAATATTCCTCCTATCCCACCTAGTGAGACCAATTGTTAAACAATTATATGAGTTTACCTATTCAGGCCCAGACTTCTTTGTTAACACCTGTTCTTTGGAGTTGCAACACTACTTCCAAATTGGAAAATCTGCTCCAAGATGGAGGGGGAGATTTGTAGCCTCAGGTGGTAAAGAGGAGAGAAACAAAGTTTCTCAGGCCCGGAGACTATGACTTGGAATTTAGAGGAGATGTAATGTAGTCTCTGATAATTCTTTCCTACAAGAGACATAACAATTCAACTACAGTCCTGAAATTGCCCTTACCTCTCAATGGCCACACCTGGCCTTGTTTGTCGTGTTTGCTCATCATAGGCTTGGTTTCACTTCTATTTATTTCTCTCTTGTTACAACCCCAAGTTCTCATTTCAGCTAACACAGGACTAACTTTAGCTTGGGGATTCCCAAGGTGGCCAGATGAAGTCAGGGTGAGCAGGTTGCAGAAAGCAAGTAGGTCTAGTTCCCTAAACACACACACACACACACACACACACACACACGCGCGCGCGCGCGCGCGCCTTGGACTATCTCTCTTTTCATACTCTACAACTGAGGCAGTTCTGTGCTACCAGACCTAGAACCTACCTTTATCACCAACCCCACCATTATTCTATGATTTCCAAATAGGTGACATTTGGGGATCCTTACTCACTCCTCACTGAGGATACTGGAGAGTGATCCCCTGAGAAGGGAAGTTAATTATTAAAAGTCACAAAGAAAGTCAAAGGCTTGATCTAGGCAAGAGCTCAGGCAATTATAGTAGTGGCCAGGATTAGTGAGGCACTCCATATGCCAAGCACACTGTAGGTAATATCTCAATTAATCTCCATATGTACCCTATGGGGTTTACTCTTAATCACAACCTCATACCGAGAAGGAAACTTGAGATCTCCTAAGGGGAAGTAAATTACTTAGGGTTAAGGGTTGATGAACACTGAGCAGGTAGTTCACATCCCTGTATGTTCATCAATATCTTCTACAGAAATGACACACCTCTGGGTTTTCCTGGGCTCTTTGCTGCCACCCCTCCACACCTTTGTCCATTTGTTTAGTTGACCACAAGTGATAATAATTGTAGCTCAGACTGTGTCCAATGTCTGATCTCATGGCTATTTGATTTTTACACCAACCTTAGAATGGAGTAAGGATTGGGGACAAGGGATGAAAATACCTCCACGTAAGCATGTCTCTCCAGAAGAGAGTAGCACTGAACACCTTGTATGAGCACAGGCAGGTATCTTACTTTCTTGAATGTTTCTCTGACTCATCAGATGGGAAGTCCTGGGCTAGAAGCTGGGACACATGGGAGTTTATGCTGTATCACTCTGGGGATTTCATTGCAATGGGTTTAGGATCCTGGGTGTTAGCCTTAGAGAGTCTCTGAGTGCCCATTCTGATAAATAGTGCTCCCATGTTTTTAAACAATTCACAGACAAAACAGTTACTTATCAGCATCTCAGCTCAGGATACTGGTGCCTTTCAAAACTGTAAATCTGGCTGGAAACAGTCTTTGGACCTCTTCTTCTGGCCTTGACCCCTCTGCACCCTGTTATCAGCAATCTTCTGGGCTGTGATGATTGTGACCCTCTGGTCCCTGGCCAGGGCTAGAAGTCACATTCAAGGCCTAGACCTGGAATGTTACTTTGGTGTATGTTCTATCATTCCATAGCAATGCTCCCCATCCTCTGGTTCTTATATTTTTTTCACTTTCTTTTACACAATATTCCCTGAGACTTGGGAGCCAGGATTTGTTTTAGATTTCCTCTAATGGAGAACATTGCAATTCTCATAATGATATTATGATAGTATGATAGGATATTATGATATTAACATCAGTCCTGAACTTGAAAAATATGGAGCTATATCATAAAAATAAATATGGCTACCAATTGAAAAATAATACAACTCTCTTGGCCTCTGCTTCTGGTTCCATGTGGTATATGGTCTGTTACCAAGACACTGTCTGGATTTGAAATCAGGAGGGTTGATATTGGATCTGAGTGTAGACAGAAAAGCCCATGAAAATTCTCCAAGTACTCTTCCTATGAAGGATAGACCACCTTTATTGAAGAACAATAAAAACCAGACACAGAGTGGAAAACTCAAAGTTAAAATAAGAAGGAAAATGGCTTACTGGGACTACATAAATAAATGAACTGGGTATAAGCGCAAGATATTGGAAAGACAAATTGTAGTACAGCTGTGGCTTGGGGAGTTAGGTTTGACTCCAGTATAGACATAAAGATAGGACATGACCCTATTTCCTGCCTTCACTGTCATAGTGATGACAACAGGAGACACTCTAGTTAATGGCATCACACAAAATGGCATGTGCCCTTGGATTCAACTACCAGCCACACCTTCCTGGGGAGTTCTATACTGGATCCTTTGTTATAGGAAAGTAATGTTACTTCCTTTTTACTTAATCATAGAACTTTACCCTACTACAGATTGTCTACTTGGAAGGTTTTTCAGTGCAGGATGCTCAAGAAACGGTGAGTATGTGAACCTAAGATTTTTCTTCTCATACTTTCCATTAACTAAAACACCATGATGCATACTATCTTGCCCCATCAGCATGACATATAATACAGTAATAATCCTCAGACTAAAAGCCAGAAATGAACACATATTGATGTATATTCTGAGGACGGTTTGGATCCAAAGATTGACTGGAGACCCTAGAGCTAGTCTGGAAAGTGTGTGGCTGTGTGTGAGATTTGGTGGAGGTCTTCCTGGATTCTACTGGCAGCAGGGAAGCAGAGTTCGCACACTGAAGCCACTGCTGGGCTGTACATGAGTATGGGAGATGCTCCAGAAGACAAACACTGAGGGCAGCTGAATCAGCACAGCTTGGCAGAGGGAGCGCACAACAGTATGAGAATAAATGCAGTAGAGACCAGAATAGAGGTTCCCATGGAGGGCTGGTCCAGCTGGGCACTGTGGCGTCAGAATTGACATCTGATGCATATTCCTATCTATGACTTGATGAGAGCCCTGCCTCGAGATTCATTCTATTCCCTCCTTAATGCAGGCCCAGAGCCTTTCCTGCAAATGTATTTCCATCCATGATTGCTTCCGCTCCTCCCTTAGCCTTAGTGCTGATGCTCAGTTCACAAACACATGCTTAGGAGGGTGGAGGATTGTTTATTTATGCATTGGGGAACCCCAGGGGGAGGTTCCTGCTGAGACAAAGTAAAGGTCTGCTTAAGGGAATCTTCTAGGCTAGAAAAGATGTAGCTAGGGATTCCTAAATCTCTTCTATGCCAAGGCTCCTCTGAGTAAATTCCTTATTTATCAGTTTACTGTAAACACAGACTTCCTCCTAGTGCCCCCTGCTGGTGACAAGGCACACAGTCACCTTGACAACGAAGTTGTGTTCATTTTGCAACTCACTTATCTCTGCCTCTGTTGAAACATCCATAGTGTAAGTTCTAAGCATGTGATTCCTACATGCTGTTTGTGAATCCGTAGCTCCTCACATCCAAGAGTGTTCTTCCCTTTGAGCTCTTTCCACTGTAAATTGTGTAAATACTGCCTTTCACTACCTGGTGCTCAGCCCTTAGAGCAGTTGCAGTGTGCCAGACAGATGCAGGGAAGTCCCGTGCTCTGTGGATCTCCTCACCCAAAGAAGCAGCTGCTGTAACACTGTAATGGGCCAGTGAGCAACTGAACAGGGGCGGGTGCAATTGAGCCACTTGAGGTCTCTGAAGACTCTGGAAAGGGTCACAACACCCTCTGGTGGCTATCTTATTCACGGAGTTGGAGGGTTTCATTCAATTAATCACTGTTTACTGATTTTATCAGGCAATCCTACATTTATTTCCCAGCTGCCTCACAATCACCACCTTCCCTTCTTCACTTATTTTGGCTTTATAGGTATTTCTCTCATTTTTGAGAAATCACCCCCCGTTTTGTAATTTGATTTCAATACTCTGGATTTAATGTCATCTAAGTTCTTTGAAAGACCCCAATAATAGTTTTCACTAGTAAAAGGTGAATTTATTTATTTTGGGCAACATACATACAGGCTGCTTACGTGAAAATCGTTCATAGGAAACTAAAGACTTAAGTAGAAGAAAATGGACAAGTGTTTAGGATTGATGTTTTAAGGAGCATGTGTTTGACACCAGAACCAGCCATGTGTGTTTTAAGAACTACTTACTTACTACTGGTCACTAGAGCCAACCTTGCACATTGACCCTCTAAATATTCCGAAAACCAGGTCGAAGGAAGTTCCTGTTTGGATAATGCTCCACTTGCAGTGTCCTGCATTGTTGCCAAGTGAGACTCCACTAGAGGCAGCAATCCATCTCAAAGTAAGTGTTGAAAAATCTCCCTCCTCTTCAGCTTGATAGGACTTGTTTGTGACAGAACACGTCATCTGCCCTGGAAAATAACCCATATCAAATTGAGAGGAGGAGGCTCACGTGTTTACAGTGGTCTGCGAGTGTGTGGGAAGCCTAACCTCCCCGTTCTCTCTAACTGCCCAGCTTTCTTAATTCCCACCTCTTAGAATAAATTGTGATGAATTCCTGTCTTGGGGAAGTGGGTTCCTTCAGTGAAGGAACACGTTCAAAGTTCTAACCACTGCATTTTGACAAAATCTACTAGACCCCTAGTTTTAAAATTTTACTGTGTTCAGGCTTCACAGTCCATTTGATAGTGGGTAAAATACGACAGAGAATTAAAGCCTAATGTCTTACCTCTGGAGCTTACCCTTTGTACATGTCACGTGGAAATCATCAATATGCTCATTCCACTCCCATGTTGTAGTGAATAAATTTTTAGCCTAGGAGATCCCTCTGCTCAGGGAGACAAAGAACAGAGAAGGAGACGGTATGAGCACTAACTCTTTACCCCAGTGTCCCTAAGTAGCACAGGCCATCTCTGGTCCCATTTTGGGCACAAATAAGGTAAAGTAAAATATATTTCAACGAGGTACAAAATTCTATATACCTGTGAAACAAGCCAATTATAGAAAAATAACAACCCAATTTACATCTGGGCTTTTTGCCAAATATTGTCTGTATACCATTCAAGGATATTCATCACAGCCTCACTTAATGACCAATAATTGGAATCAATTATAACTTGCAGTTGTGAAAATATTGGCAGGTGTCTCCTGTAGTCATACATTTCCTCAGCTAGGTTTTCTCCAAGGTTGTCTGTGTGTGTGTGTGTGTGTGTGTGTGTGTGTGTGTGTGTGTGTAATGTGAGGTGAATTATTTCCCCAATTTCTTGAAATTTCAGAATGTTCAATCTTTGGTGTTTAGAAAGTCAACTGGTTTGTGTTTATTTTTAATCATTCCACTTTGCCAAAATTATTTATCAGCTCTAAAACTTTTATGGCGTATTTAGAGTCTCTTGTATAAAGAATCATATCATCAGCAAACAGAGATGCTTTTACTTGTTTTTGTTGTTGTTTGTTTGTTTCTAGCCACTTTATTGTCTTCTCTTGTCTTATTGTTTAGCTAAACCTTTAGGTACTAAATTGAATAGGAGTAGGATGTAGACAGCTCTGTCTTGTTCTTGATCTTAGTGGCAATGCTTTAAGCTTTCCCTCCATTTAACATGATGTTGAGTATCAGTGTTTTTGATTGTTATGTTGAGGTATACTCCTTTCATCCCTAGCCTCTCTACAACTTTTTAAAAATTCTAATATTGGCCCTGATTTACTATATTGCAGCTCTGGGAATTAACCACATGAGCTAATTATGTAACCACGGGGAGGGTGTGAGTATATTAAAATGAGTCTCTCTCAATGAATTGCTTCCATGATGCTATGAAGTAAGTGAACAGATGAGAGAAAATCTTTGCCAGCTATATATGTATCAGGAGAAAGTGTCTAGAATATTTAAAAACAGAAAATTAAACACCAAGGAAACAAATAACCCAATTGAAAATGGATTATTGGACGATCAGAAACTTTTCAAAAGAAGACATGTAGATGGCTAGTAAACACTTTATAGCAAGTGTTCAACATTCTTAGCTGTCAGGAAAATGCACACTAAAGCACCTTCATCTTACCCTACTCAGAAGGTCCATCTTCAAGAATACAAATAACAACACATGCTGGTATGAACGTGGGGAAAAGGAAACATATACACTGCTAATGGGAGTAACAAGCCATGGAGACATTTGAGAAATCAGTCCTGATGATGCTCAAAAACATCTACTATGGACCCTAGCTATACCTTTCCTGAATATATCAGAAAGATTTATATTTTACTACAAATATTTTTGCACCTCCATGTTCATTGACTTTGATTGCAATAGGTTGGCCATGAAATCATCCTACCTGTCTGGTAACTGACAACTAGTAAATAAAAATGTTATACATGTACAAAATGGAATATTACTCAACTGTGAAAGAAAAATAAAATCACAACCTTTGCCCATAAATGAAGGGACCTGACAAAAACTTATAGTGAATGGGGTCACTCAGACCAGAAAAGACAAATGACATGTATTTTCTTTCATATGTGGGTGCTAGATTCAAGTACCATGTTTTATGTATTTATCCTTAAGAATGTGTGTGTGATGGCTTGAATGAGATGGCCACCAAGATCAATAAAACAAATGACAGCTCATGTGTAGTAAGGGAAACATTCATCCATATCTGGTAGGAATGCACACTATGGAAAGCAGTGTCCAGTTCCTCAGGAATTAGGGCTACATCCACATCAAAATCCAGCTGTACTACTCTTAGACATATACTAAAGGAGACTTCATCCTACTACAGCTACACCTGGTCAACCATGTTCATTGCTGCTCTGTTCATGATAGCCAGGAATTGGAAACAGCCTAGATGTCCATCAAGAGAGAAATGGATAAAGAAAATGTGGTACATTTATGCAATGGGAAATTTCATAACTGTAATAAAACACACACACACACACACACACACACACACAAACACACAAAATGGATAGAGCTAAAAAAACCATACAGACTGAAGTAAACTAGATCTAAAAGACAAATATAGTATGTATTCAGTTACATGAATATTTTATCTGTTAAGTCTTTGAGATGTAGGCTATAATCCATTGAACCAGAGGTTCAGTGTAAGGTACTGCAGGTTAGGTAAGGTACTGGGGGAAGGGAAGAGCCTCCCTAGAAAGAGAAAATAGAATAAATAGATATGGATGAATGGGGGGGAGGCTCAAACAGGAGGATAAAATGGAGATGGGGAGGGAAAAGGGGCTTAAAAGAGGGAATACAGAGAGAAATACTTAAAAGGAAGGGTCATTTGAAGGGTAATATAAGAACAATACAGAAGAGCTTTTTTTAAATATAAATATTATTTAATATAAATATTACATATAATTTATATATTACATTATGTTATGTTATTACATATTATATCATATACAATATAATTTTATATATAAATAATATTTTAATCTATTAATATATTAAATATAATTATATATAATCTATATTGATAACAGGGAAAGACAACTCCAAGTAGACATCTCTCACCACCAAATGAAGCCTTCAATGCTAAGAATGGGTTACATCTAATTGAATAGTTGGCCAAAGAGGTCCCATAGGAAACCTCAAACAATCTAGGCTAATGCCAAGGCTATTTGAGGCTCTCCACGAACTGATCGTAAGGACATACTGCTGAGGATAACACCTATACAACTCATTGAACATGGAGAAGACAAGATGGTGTCCACCTAGAGCCTACAACCCTACTGACTATTGTTCATGGTACCATAAGGTACTCTGCACACTACCATAGGAGAAAGATAAATGACAACCCAAAAGATCTACAAATCCTGAAATCTACAATGGTGATCTCTCTAAAAGAAAACCTGGTGCAATTGTGGCACAAAAGTTGTGGGAACACCCAACTACTCTCTGGTTGGACTTAAGGCCCACTCCATGAGATAGAAGCCATCCAAACACTGTCCATGTGGCCAAAAAACTGAGACAAGATAGTCCCTGGTGTTGTGGAAGTTCATTCTTAGTGGTGTTTAAAATACTGTTTTGTGCAGTGTTGGGTAAGGGGCTGCCTAGTTCTTGGTGTTTTGTATTGTCTGCAGGTGTTGGATTTATGTGGGGGATGTTTGATTACTCATGATCTGCACCTGCTATCAATAGAACACCTGAGGAGTTCTGGATCAATAAAAACACCAGAGCTCAGATACTTGAGGTTCCACTGTCAGCTATGGCACCTTCTAGGATATTGGTTCTCTCCGCTGAGGTCTGGAAAGGTTTGTACCAAGGAATATGCCTCCATGCCTCTCTTGGTGAGACACCACAGCAGCGCACTACTACAACATGTTACTACAACATGTACTAGGTGAAAAACTACTAAGGAAGGATAGTAATTAAATGACTACTACACCCATTCTGCTATACCCATTGATCAGAATCTTGCTCAGAAATCATCAAAGAAGCTTATTCCTGCAGAAGAGGGGAACAAATGCAAAGACATGTAATTGGGCAATGTGAGAGTGTGGGAGAGCTTAAACATTCAGTCTAAATGGGATGTCTCCATCAAATTCCTCATCTCAGTGCTCAGAGAAGGTAGAAAGATTGTAAGACCTAGTGGAAATGGAAGACATCAAGGAACTAGCTTTTAGACACAACAGGACTGATGCTCATATGAACTCACAGAGACTGTGGTAGCATGCACAGGGCCTGCACAGGTCTAAACCAGATGAGTTCCCAGTGCTGAGAGGAGAAATAGACATAAGATTCCATTACTGAAGCAGAAGCTATCTCCAAATGAAATTGCTCACAAAAGAAAAATTAGTTTTCTCCAACAAAGTCTCACTGTGTATACAAATCACACTAAAGGCCAGGCCACATGTCTAGCAAAAGGTGGCCAACACAAAACAATCTCAGTGGTACTTTTGGGGAGGTATTACTGGTCTCACAATGCTGAATCTATGCTTTTGAAATTTTTTTCCTTCCATATAATCTTTTGCTTATGTGTCTGTTTTTTTCTTTAAATGAGTTTTCTTGTGTGTCTCAATGCCTCCATGTGTTTCTTTTTCTTTTTTCTTTCTTTCTTCCTTTTTTTTTTTTGCTTTGTTTTATTTTCTGAGATGGATAATATTATACAGAAACCAAAGAATTGTTTTAAGATAAATTTAGTTATGCTTTACTATCGGAAAATGTTTGATTTGTACAACTATGTAATATACATTTTTTTCTCTTTGGTTTTTCAAGACAGGGTTTCTCTGTGTAGAAGCCTTGACTGTTCTGGACCAGAGGGGTCAAGGACACCAGGAGATCAAGCCCCACAGAATTACCTGACCAGCAGTCTTAGGGCCTCAACAGAGACTGAAGTGGCAGACACAGAGCCTGCAAATAACAGTACCTTATTGTTATCTGGCTTGGTGTTCTTGTAGAACACCTAAAATTAGAACTAGGGGGCTTGTCTCTGACACTTTTACCTGCCCTTGGGACCCTTTTCTTCCTGCTGGCATGCCTCATCTAGCCTTGATATAGCGTCTCAAGCCCAGCATTGTTCTGTCTAGATATGCTCCATTTAAGTGATAACCTTGGGAGGCCTGCTCTGTTCTGAGGGAAAGTGGGGATAAGGGGAAACATTTGGGGGAGGAGGAGAAGAGGGAAGGTGAGAGGGGTGGAGGAATGGGAGGATGGAGTTGGGATGTATTATACAAGAGAAAAAATAAATTTAAAAAATAAAAAGACAAGAGGAGGGAAAAAAGAAAGAATAAAAAGAGAACTACAATGTAAAAAATGTACATGTTTCAGTTTACACTATACAAAAATAGTTAAAATAATTATGAATGAAACCATTTAGTGACTAGATGAAACAGACCAAGGCTGGTTCAAAACCTTGGTTTCGCTGTTCACAGTTGGTAAGAGAATTTGCAAGAAATCAATGCCTGCAGTCTTCTACAGGCATTGCTAGCGTAAGTTCAAAACCCAGAGAAATGCTGGCACTAAGAAGAGAAGGTTTCCACTGAAACCTTCATTGAAAAATAAGCATTTAAGATAAAAGCTGACAGTTTTCACGAACAGAAAAAAAAGTTAGGCGAATAATTTAGTGCAATATACAAAATACCACTTTTTCTTAAGTATGCCTTTAGAGAAAAGTACAAATCGTATTTATGTCATTATACAGTTTGTCTTTTTCTTCTGTTTCCCATCTTTGCTCATCTTTTCTTTATGTTTTCAATTTCTCAAACTAATATATAGAAGACATCACCAATGTCCTATCTTGTCTTTACTGAGGTTTCAGTAAATGGAATTCTGTCACTTCTTGCTAACTTCTGAACCTGTTTTGTGTCTACTGTTCTAGAAAGCAAAACACATTTATTCCCTCCTGGGACCATTGACACATCTTCGGAGTCTCTCACTCTTTTAAATTTTTTCTTTACAATGGTTAATATCTCCAAATGATTTAGTACTATTTATAGCAAATACACAAATAAAGCCCTCCCCAGTCCTCATGCACTAGTCCCTCATTGCACTATGCTCCTCTTAACATATTGTGTCATGAATATCCAAGGGATGGATTTCTCCGTCTCTTACTGCTTGTTTTCCTAGAGGAGTGCTCTCTTACAGGATCACATTCATCCACAAGGTGATGATGAGTTACCTGTGTCATCAAGGCACTCTTGCCTACACCACCAGCTACAACAACCACAAGTTTATATTTATATTTATATTTATATTTATATTTATATTTATATTTATATTTATATTTATATTTATATTTATATTTATATTTATATTTATATTTATATTTATATTTATATTTATATTTATATTTATATTTATATTTATATTTATATTCAGTCATTTCAGCAGGCCTCTCCCCACTCCAGACATCCCAGGTTCCCTCTTCAGCCTTCAGGCTTGTGCAGTGCTTGTTCAGGGTCCAGAAATGGCTAGAAAAGGATTCCATGCTCTCAGGGCCTTCCTCAGCTACCTCAGCTGCCACCGATTCTTTCTTCTATAAGTTGTGGAGAGCCCCCTGATCTTGAGCTTAAGTTCTGCTGTGTGTCTTCAAGTAATTCACATATGGGACAGCTGCTAAGCAAGGCTAAGTTGTAAAAAGACTAGCCCAGAGGCAGTTCGTTTTGAGGAAGTCAAAGATTACTTAAAGAGACCTTAATCTCATAAAATAAGAGGTTGGCTTTATGGCCAGAGAAAGAACAATATGTTTTGTATATATTTTGATTTACCTTACTGATTGTAACCTAGTGATTACACATATGCCTTTTTCCCTTGTGATCTGTAACCTTGTGATCAACCTATGCCTTCTATCTCGTGATTTTAACCCCATGCTTCCAAGCACACCTAATTTTGCCCCTTGTGACCGTTGCCCTGGCAACCTCACGTATGTCTCTGATGGGAGAGGGTATAAGAATTGGACAATAAACTACTTGGCCAGTTCGACCCCTGTGAACTCAAGATACAGTGTGTGCGTGTTCCCATTTATTCAGACTACTCACGATCCAGAACCATCTGATCTGGTAAGCTGGCCTTATCAATAAATTATCTTGGTCATGATGTCTTATCACACCAATAGATAAAATAACAGAAGTTGGTATCAGAGAGTGGAGCTATTGTTCCTGATGGGCCTAACCATGTATTTTGTGTTTGGTTTGGTCTGGTCTGGTTGGTTGGCTGACTGTTGCTTTGCTTTTATGAATATGGATTGCTTTGAGACTTAAGAATCAAAAAGTCATTGAATGCTGTAAGTAGAGCTTACTGAGTCAAGTAGTAGGAGCATGAAGAGTAGTTCTGGGAGCTAAATAGACATTCTCTGTTGTTACGAGGCAAACAGGTGCATCACTGTGGAAGTCAGTGTGAAGAATTATCAAAAAGCTAAAAAATAATCTACCATATGGCCCAGCTATATCATGAACTTTGCAGGTAAATGAGGAACTAGAAAAAATTGTGTTGAGTGAAGTAACCAAGACTCAGAAAGACAAATGCCACACGTTCTCCTTTAGAGGAGGCTCCTAACTCCAAATCTTCAGATGTAAGTACATATCCTGGAAAATAAAATGGGACCATTGCCAGGATTGTGAGGGTTCAGTAGCAGTGGAGAGGGAATGGCATGGCAGAAGTGATCTGATGGGGGAAGTGGGAACGGGCAGCTCCCTCAGGAGGGAGAAGGAGAGAAAATACAGAACAAGTGGGAGGAAGGTAGAGCAAAATAACAGATACAAGTGATCTGATAGGTCAATGGGAAGAGTAGCGCTCCTCAGAGAAGTGGAGGGAGGAAAATGGAGCCGAAGAATGTAGATTGTTAAAACAACAATATATTTGCAAAAGTCATGAGGAATCACAGCATTGACTGTTTACCTTTACAAACTATAACACCTGTGAGTCAGTGTATAATTATACATATATGGTTTTAATGAACTTTTATTATCTGTATAGATCAAGCCAAGAGCTGCCTACGACATCTCCAGCCATAGGTTCTTGGCTAGGTTTATAATGTAATGTATGAGTTCCTTCCAGTTGAGTTGGTTTTAGGTCCAGTTAGGTAGCTCTCGGCTGTCCCCAAGAAGTATGTGCCTCCACAGCACTGTTAGTTATATATTGCTAGTCCTGCTGTGTAGTTTTCAACCTTTTTATCTGGGTAGATCAATTGATAACAAGTTCCCTTGCATAGTACCTCCAATAACTGTGAGAGCCAGCCTCAGAGAGGCAGCTTCCAGATCACTGACACTTTGGTGACCGTAGGGTCAGCAATAGTATCTTATCATGATGTTCTGGCAGCCCACCAAAAGCAATGACAATAGCTCTTATTGTTTTGGAAGTCTCTTGGACCACACTCAGCAACAACTCAAGGGGAAGTTTTTTATGTCTGGCACTAGAGTGCTTTTTTCCTAATTCATATGTCTTGGGAGTACATTGCCCCACTATATGGAGTTATTAATCCAGTATAGCTGTTTCTATGTATTTCAATATAAAATAATAGATTTTTCTGTGTTTCCCCAAATATCCTCAGTGTGACTTATTCCCCTCTCTCTCTCCCTATGCATTATTCCTTCCCCTTTCCCTAATTAAGTCCTCATATTTATAATTCCCCTTCATAGCACATGTGTCCTCCTGTCTTGCTCTCTAAAGCTCTGTCTCCTTGACCTTCAATACTCCTTTCCTTCTATGATCACTCCAGGTTATACATTCAAAATGAAAACTTTTGCATCCAGGACATACAAATAAAGAGACAACAAAAGACAATTGTCTTTCTGGATCTGTGTGGCCTCAGTAAGTATATTTTCCAGTTCCACCCATTTACCTGTAGTTTCACTTTTCTTCATTGCTTATCATCCAATAACCAGTTGAAAGACCACTAAAATGCTTCCATTTCTCAGTTCTTATGAACAGAATAGTGAGGAATATGAGTGAACATGTACCTCTGTAGCCAGATAGCAAGTCCTTCCGGCATATGCTAATAAGAGGTATAGCTCTCTCATATAACAGATCCACTTTTAGCTTTCTGGGAATTCTCAACTCTGATTTCCAGAATGGTTGTACTAGTTTGGAAGTAGATGAATGTCCCTCATTTTCACCAACATTTGCTGTCAAATATAGTGTGATAGTGTAGGATTGAGAGTTTTGTTAGTTTGTTTGATTCTTTTTATAACAGAGAGTGAGGAAGAGGGAAGTGGAGAGAGAGAGAGGGGTGAGAGATTGCTATGGAAATCTGTATGGGGAATGGAAATGTAAATCAATGATAGATCACTTGTCTACCCTGTGCAATGCACTGGGTTAGAATCTCTAGTCCTGCAAAATGACAAACACAAAACCAAACAGATAATTAGACCATGGGTTGTGACCTGCATCCTGCTGAGGCAGGAAGGTTTGGAGTTCAGGGACAGCCTGTGCTACATAACAAGACCTTGTCAAAACAGAAGGGTGAGGTGGGAGGGAGGAGAGGAGGAGAAGTAGAGTAAGTGAGTTTGAATGGCCTAGGCAAAAGTTAAACTTTGGAGACCTCATATATTGATCTAATAGGTGAAGAAAAAGAGGGTGGTTACATCAATATAGACTGAGAAAAGGAACCTGCAAAAGCAGACAATACAGCTGGGATGGAACTGGGAATGCTAACCAGGAGGGACTGACTGAGTGTAGTGTTCTCCTCAGTCCTGTTCACCCTGTCTCTACCTGTAGAGTAATATAGAAGCATGAAGAAGAGAGGAGACAAAGCCATAGTAGGCACAGCTTCTTCTTAGACCAGGATCTTATGTGTGGGCTGTCTCAGTCCTCTCTTATTTCATCCCCAGGAACCTCACAGAAGAGTAGGGTCTATGCATACAAATGAGTTCTCATTAACTCCTCCTCGCTGTTGATTCACAGTTCCTGGGACAGCAAACCAGATGAAGTGAATTACTTTTCCCATGGAATAAAATGCAGGTGATAACACACCCAAGCCTACATGTGATGACCCCTTTCAGATCAAGAATAGTACAGTTGCTGATTACTCATAGAAAGTTGAGAACTAAGTCAATGGCCCCCATGTCAGTTAGGGTTACCATATGTGGGCACCTGTCTTCCAAAAATTCCAGAGAGAGCCTCGGCACACTCCCTTTGGACCCAAGCAACCATAATCTTTCACTATTGTTCAGTATATCACATCTACTGTGTTATTTTCACCTTATATTTCAGACACATGAAAGGCAAACTACAAGGAACATGGTGATGTGTTTCAGTGCAGCCATCACTGCTACATTTCTCAGGTGCATGTGGACAGGCAAGGACAGCACACATGCAGTAAACCCAGCAGATTTGTGAACCACTCAGGATCTGAGGACCAAAAGTCTGGAGCAGAGACAAATGAATCTGTCAGTGTGAACAATGCATAGCAGGGGGACGCAGTCCCCTTTAATGGATCAAAGGAGAATGGATATGTCTTAGGAATAGATCAGAGGAGGGAGCACTTGTTTGGGATGCTGTTTGTGAATGGAAGCTTACAGGAGGGAAACAGACATGAATATAATTCACAGTAGATGAAAATGCATGGCCTAGAAAGGAGATAAAATACCA
Source organism: Cricetomys ansorgei (assembly GCA_026225945.1). NCBI lineage: Eukaryota > Metazoa > Chordata > Mammalia > Rodentia > Nesomyidae > Cricetomys > Cricetomys ansorgei. The sequence continues at coordinate 155,207 of JAMJFZ010003266.1, read as the reverse complement.
ATGCATGGGACTGCAGGTGTTAAGCAGAGTATCAACCAGGCAATATGCAAAGATGGTATATGCAGCTTTCAAACATCTCCATTTGTTCAAAAGATATTTAATACAGCTCTGCCTATTATTTCCTCTGACATTAGATACTCAACTCTGAGAGGTTTTCAAGGCTGAGATTCAACAGCAGGGATCTAACAGAATACACTTCCATGGTTCTGAAATAAGCCAATAGCAGAGAACGAGGGAAAGGATGAAGTGGTGCAGGTCCTAGAGAGATCCAGTGGACCTGAGATGGGGAAGGAAGTGATGGTGCAGAGTACAAGGCTGGCTGTGGACAATGACTTAGAAAATAAAGCACGTCTGAGGAACTGCTTGGAGTGAGTTATACATTAATCACACTGTGATATGAGGATGTGGAAACATGTGAGCCGATGCAGACTCTTACAACTTCACAGATTCATTTTCTGTCAGTGATGTACCAAGCACAGACTGATATTCCTACGTTTATCAGAACAGCAGTGAATGTTGACTCCAAGGGCTCCCCTTAAGGAGTTGACTCAATGAGCAGCATTTAGATGCAGTAATGACAAATTGTAACTAGTGTTGACTGATTTATTTATAAATTTCCCAACATTTAGAATCATTGGGTGTAAACTAAAGACTACTGCGAACAGAAGCTGTGTCTACAGGCGTCACTGTAGACACAAGTTGCTGCAGATGTAGAGGAGCAAGGCCAAGGAGGCAGAGTTTCCTGCACTGCTACTCCTGTCTGTCACTGTGAGAAACACAGCTGTGCCCAACTAGACTGTAATATTCAGACTCCTGTCAGTCCTCAGTCCACCACCCAAAGGTGTGTAGAACATCAATGCTACCTGAGGCAGACTTAGATGCCTAGGAACAGCTGGAGACTATTAGAAATAGTCTCAAAGTTACAAAGAAAGAGACAACTACTGCCATTAAAGCATCCAATGAGATAAGGAGAGAACCTTGAGAATTTGGTCTCCGTCTTTATCCCAAACTCAAGATAGAACTTGGCTGTTCTCATTAGCTGAGGACCAACTTCACAATTAGCTAATTTGGAAACGCAGTGTGAACAGTAAAGCAGGCAGAGGGAAGAGATCACTGTCTGAACCCAATATCCAGGGTCTCATTTTGAAGTCTGAAATGGGCACCCTTTGATCTGGTGTACAATTTATCACACCCAAAAGAAATCTCTGACACCATTAAAAATAATACAGACATAATAAAGTGTTAGCTCTCCCACAGAAGAATGGCAAATATCACATTGCTTCACTGGCATGTGGTCTACCATGAACATAAAGACAGAAACCAAATAGAGAAATATTGTCACTAAAAGATGTTGTAAACCATATGGACCTAACATATTTATAGAACATTTCACTCCCACACAAAAGAATATACCTTTTTCTCACCACCTCATGGAACTTTCTCAAAAATTGCCAATGCTCTTGGCCACAAAGCAAGCCTCAATAAATACAAAAAAATTGAAATAACAATAATAATAATTGAAAGATCTGTTTTCTATCAGACACTGTAGGCCTTACGACACCACACAGAATGAGAGAAAAATGTTGTCATGTACCATCTCAGTCCTGCCATCTCTTCATTCTGTGATATCAAAATCTGGAGAATCTTCCAGAATATAAATGTATTAATTTAACATTAGGCAGAGCAGGTAATCCTAGTCCCAGGTTTACATACAGCCAGTGTGAGAGTGTCACCATTCCCCTTGCACTGTGTTTCGTATTCCAGGGAGTCAAAGGGAATCCAATCCAAGGCACATGTCCATCCTACTCCTCTGCCAGCAATGCCTAACAGATCCCAAATCTAGGCTCACTGAGGAGCTGGGAACAAACTTCCAGATGTTGGGTGAACTGAAAATGTATGGAACAGTATGGATACTACCTCACTCATAGCCCAAATCCTAGAGCAATAGTGGATCTTGTTTTTATTTTCTTTGATGTGGGTTAATGCCTACAGAATAGAGACATTTGGAAAATGATTTCAAGGAGTTCCTCTGAAGCCTAAAGTAAGAGGAAAGGCAACAAGGAAACTAGACAGCAGCATAGAACCATCGGACACCAGCTGCTATTCATTAACTGTCACAATCCTCTTGTAGAACATCTTCCCATTTCACACACAAGAAAACAGGTCCTGGACTGAGAGATTCAATATGATCTTACCATTACTGCTTCCCTGAGCTATAAAGAGCTGTAGCCTGCTGGGTCCTTGTCTGATTCAGGAGAGGGCCAAGAGCCAAGGTCCAAGAGCTGAACAGACTGATTCAATCTAACCAAAGAAGGCTTGATCTCACTTGACCTTAGGGATGCATCTGAAAATCTCAACCTTCCCCAGGACCCTGAGCTCAAACCTTCAGTTTTTCTCTTTCTGAGCCACTTGGGTGGACACATTAGAATCTCTGGACCCCTGGGAAAGGCTTCAGAGCACCAGGGTACCCTTGGAACTAGAAAGCTACAGGTCAGCTTTGTTCTACCTATGTCCTTAGAGACAGTACCAGTCAAACAGTTCTCCAGGGGAAATTCAGCCCCGGATCCTGACCACATCAGAGCAGTTTGTAAATGTCTCCCTGGGATAGACCTACAGAGAACATTAACTGGAGGGCCTAGGGGGTCCAGGCTGAGAGCGGGGCCATGAGCCACATGGACCTCTGTGCACTGGAACAGCCATCACCAGCAAGCCAGAGGGGACTCCTCCAGAAAGCCTACCCACTAGTTAGAGCGGAAATACCTGTGACCCTCAGGGGAGATGAAGCCCAGGATAAGGCAAGTAAGAATGGAAAATCCTAAAGAACTGGGTCTTGACTTAAGAAATACTTTCTATTACTTTATTGGAGTGTGTCCATGACAACCAGAGTCTGCTGTGCCAAATGGCAGCAACGTGGAGTAGGACGTGGGCCTAGGAACATGTGAAAGAAGCACCCTCTCAAGTCTGCAGAGCTTGGAAAACAGGTATGAGCCCTTGAGTCACAGGCAATGGGCAGTGGATAAAAAGTGGTGTGAGAAAGGGGAGAAGGGCCAGTCTGTGAGGAGTGTCTGGGTAGACTCTGGCTTACAGTGTTTGTATTTTGTTAATTATGGATTTGCTTACAATAACTTTATTTTTACTATCATTTTGGAATATTATTAATCTGGATTTCTGAGTCTCATCAGCCAGGGATAGAACTTCATTCACTTCACCTGTGTCTTGTGAGCAGAGAGAAACCAGGTACCGTAAAGACAGGTACAGAACATAGGGGTAGTGCCCACTGCTGCACAGGGTGTGGCTCATCTTCCTTCCTCCCCCTCTCATCCTCCTCTCTTTTCTTCCTCTTCTCTCCTCCTTTCCCCCTCTCATCCACATCCTCGTGATCACTCTCCTGTCTTCTTCTTGCCCATGCTCTTTCACCTCATCTATTTCTTTTGAGCTATACACTACTGTTATGTTAGCTGGCCAGAGATTCAACCAGAACAGAGTTCCCTCCACTGAGATGCATGTTGCCCAGGTCACAAGGACTACTGTGGAGGGAACCAGGCTTTCCCACAAATGGGTTCATGGAAATTCTACGCAGGAGGGAGTACGAATGCAGAAAAAATGAGGAATGACAAATGAACAGGGTAGTTCATTCTTTTATGGGACCCAAGGAAATGACACACAGGATCATGCTTTTAAATGACACATGGAACATGCTTTAGAAGTAAAACACAGGAGTGTTTTTAATAGTGGAATTAACAGTGTACATATTAAGAAAAGAGAGGGGCAAGAGAGAGACTGGCAATGCAATGTGCCTTGTCAGTGAAAAAATCACACCAAGAAGAGAAGGAGGGAGATACTGAAATATACATTACCAAGGAAAGGGGCCACACCAGAAAGAGGGAGAATTGCTCTGGCAAGAGGTTTAAAAAGCCAAATACAGTTTTTTGGTATGTAGATGTTGCTCAGGCCTTCAGAGGAACTGGTTTCATATGCAGATGTAGTCATGCCCAGGGGGGAGGAGCCAGAAGTCCTTCCTCCTGGGGACTTACAAACTTTATGGTTATCTTGTTTGCTAAGAAAAAGCATTTGACTTAAGACTATTAACTGAATAATATCTCTGTCTGCCTCAAACAGAGCAGAGTGCCATGTAGGCAAAGAAGGTTTTTATTTTATAGTTTTTAGCTGTTTGGTGCATATTATTTTTTTCTCTATCTAGGCTCCTTTTGCTTCTATCTGTTACTATCAATATGAATAGGTAGCTTTACACATGCCAGGAATTAGAAGCCCGCAAGATATTTTAAAATGACAATTACTTTTGAGTAAAAAATGGCTGCTTCTCCTTCTCAGCTAACATCAGCCAGCTAAGGTATTACTAGGCCATGTAGACATAATGAAGGGCTTTTGTCACTATTACAGCAAAGGGGAGATAGGGCTGGTAAGCCGAAATTCCCAGCCAGGGAGTGTGGAACCTTGTCCACAGACTTCAACCTAGTTGCCAGGGTATTGGGGCTCCCAGCAGGCTACAATACCCTTTTCTAACATTGTACCTTTGGGCAGTGCCATTACTCACAGGAATCCAACATCTGAGCATTACAAAAAAAAATGTTGCGTCAATGTGCCTTCTCTTTCTGGGGAAATGTGATTGACATGGAGCCCAGGGCTTGGTGCAATAGACATATACTCTAGCATGTAGTTATATGGGCAGTTTTCCTTATTTTGAGAAGGATAGCAAGGATATAGAGAGGGGAATGGGGCTTGGCTTGGTCTGTTGCTGACATTCACTGAGGTATTCATAAACAGTGGAGTCAAGGTCTAGGTAATGCAGAGGAAGTGCGTCTGAACCAAAGGGGCCTACCCTATTGTGGAGTAAGACCCAATGTCCATTTGAGGACCAATGAAAAATAAATGGGAGAAACAATGACCTCTCTGTGGATGGAAATCCAAGTTAGCATCACAGATTGTGAGTACTGGGTGGTGATGGAACACAGACAGAAGTGATTGGGATAGGGAGAATTGGAAGCAAGAACTGGGCAGAGCTAATGTTCTAGCCTTGGCTCTGAGGTATGGGAGGAGGCATGAGAAATATTTATGCAGGGAACCATCATTTTAATTGTGTTTTGGAGAAGTTGGTTCTAATAACAAACTGTATGGTTATATTTGAGGGTAGAGACAGAGGACAAAGAAGCTGATAGAGAGAGAACATGCCAAAAATACAGCCTGTGCCTGCAGACGTGGGGGTGTGGAGGCTGGTACACTTAGTAACCCTAGGTCAAGACCCCTGAGGAGTGAGAATTGAAGTGATTAGATTAAAAGTAAGAATTACCAGAAACTTTATAGAAGGAATTAGCACTTTCAAAGGACTGTCTCTGGGGTTTAAAGCACAGCCATTTCAGCCATAGCAGTGAGTTGTAAAAGAAATATTGCTCATCCTCATAGTGCAATTCAACTCTACAAATTATTCCTAAATAATGAGACCTGAAACCAAGTGCTTATAGACAGGAAAAGTGAGCTCAACATTATGAGTGATGACAGAAAATAAGAAAGCATATAAATGCCACAGAAGAGTACATCAAGGTACATCCATCATAAGCAATCTAATGGAAATCTTTAAAAGTATGTTTCCCACCAGCAGAATTTGGCATAAAGTTAATATAAAGTTAATACTTAGTAAAAGTTTATTATTATTATTATTATTATTATTATTATTATTATTATTATTTATATCATAAGGATAATAGTTTATTAAAATTGCATTTCTGAAACATTTATAAAAACATAAGGAAATCTGTTTAAAATTACAAGTGTATTGTTATGATCTGTGAGTATAGCAATATAGCATTAAGAATCATTTTATTGTTGTTCCTTTAGCGAAACTATAGTATCAGATTTCCGCTTAGACTCATGATCTATGCAATCTTATCTTCTTGGACACTTTAGTAATGCCAGATGTTGTGGAAGTTTATTTTTAGTTGTGTTTAAAATATTGTTTTGTGAACTGTTGGGTGAGATTTGCCTCGATCTTGACATTTTGTATTGTTTTCAGGTGTTGGATTTATGTGGGGGATATTGACTGTGATCTGCATATTCTATCAGTAGAATACCCTGAGAAGTTCTGAATGAATATAATCACCTGGGCTGAGACACTAGGGGGGTCCACTGCCCTTTTCTGGCACTGGTCATGAGAGTGGTATCCTCTGCTGAGGTCTAACAGGGCTTCCACATATGAAAATGGCTCCTGGTCTCCTTGCTGAGCCACCCAACAGTAGGTGTACTACTACAAGTGGTGCCTGCAATGTGGTGCCATACTCATTCAATATGGAAACAGGGAAGAAGAAAAAGAAACTTCAGATCTTGCAGAGTTCAGTAAAGAAAGCTCAGGGAAGTTACCAGAGGATAGAGATTAAGGTATTAATTGAAGGCTCCTGAAGGAAGAGGAGAGTAAGAAAGGACATAAGCCTCTACAAAGAAAATTGTGAAAATTAAGTGAAAAAGAGTGCTCAAAAGTGAGAGCCATAGAACAGAGGCCTTTAGAAAAAGACATTTTCATAGTTAAAAAAACAAAAAATTCAGCTGGGAGCAGGAAAGAAGAAAAGTTTCAACCATTTTTCCTGATTACAAAGCTGATGTGTTTTCCTGACTCTAGTGGTAGTCAGACACAAAAAATTGAAACCAGAGCACACTGTTTTATAAACTGAATTTGTTGATGGATTTTGTGTGTGGGAAGCCCAAGTGGATCTTGTCTTTGAGGTCTATGAAGAAGGGTATATGTTTCCCCATAGCAGTGATGAGAAAAAATTGTCAAACCAATAGAATGTTTCAACCTGAGATTCTTCCCACAGGCCCAGGACCCCCTGCTGATGTGGAAGCTGAGTTTGGAGCAAAGAAGCCACTTAATTAGACTGAAGTTTAGTTTTATTTTCTTCTGCAAACCTTTCTACAAGCAGTAATTCCACACCATGAAGGAATCCTTCCTGCAGACAAGAACTACTTATTTTTCCTGCAAATCAGACTCTACCTTAAAATCTGGAAAATGTTTCCTCAGGGTCAGTACACAGAATCTGTCTTCCAGAACTAGCCAAGGTTGTATCATGTGCTAGCAGCTGAACTTGGTACTGTAAGTTACCCAGATTATGCTGATTTTGATTGCATGAAAGGATCTTTGGAGAGCAGCTGAGGCTAGCAATATGAGAGACCTAGAATAGCCACTGGCAAAGGTGCACTCTCCGTGGCAGTTAAAGGCCAAGATTAAAGGGATATGCAGAGAAGGTGAGGCTTGGCATCATGAAGAGAGCCCAGGAAATGCTATCAGTGAAATCGGTCCCAGTTGCAGCAAGGGACCTACACATTCTGCCAATGCCAGTACCATGGGATGACTACCAAGAACAGCAGCAGCAGTAGGGAGGAGCCAGCCAGATCCTGGACAAGTGATCTAAGCCCTTTAGAGGAGCCCAGAAGACAATGAGTGAATTCCAGATAATTTGACATTGATAATGATTTTCTGCTATCAAAAGACCTTGTGGAAAGCTGGATAGATGTTTGGTTTCACTTGATCCTGTGCATTAGCAACCCTTGTGATTGTTTTGCTGTGTAGTATTCAAATTGTATTGTCAATTTTTTTATACAGAAAAGAGGAATTGTAGAAGTTTATTATTAGTTGTATTAAAATAATTATTTTTGCATATTTTTGGAAAAGGGCAGCATAGGCCTTGGCATTTTGTATTGTCTACAGGTGTTGGATTTCTGTGGGGGATGCTTAATTGCTTATGATCTGCACCTGAGAAGTTCTGAATATTAAAACACCTGAGCTCAGATGCTCGAGGTTCCAGTGTCCAGTATGCCACTGGTCATGATGGTAGTTCCCTCTGCTGAGATCTGGCAGGGCTTCCATGCATGAAAATGCCTCCATCTCTTCCTTGTTGAGCCACACAATGGCTAACTACTACAAATGCTGTCCAACGCAGGGCATGACATCCCACTAGCTAATCCAATGTGGAGACCGAAAAGAAAAAGAAAGGAACTCAGACCTCACAGAGTCCGGTAAAGTATGCTCAGCTCCTAGAGGACAGAGATTATATATATGCAAAAATATTAGTTGAAGGCTCCTGAAGGAAGAGAAAGAGAAAGGAAATAAGTCTCTATGGAGAGAAAAGGATGTGAAATTAATAAATAAATGAGGAAAAAAATCTCTGAGGTAAGGGCCACAGAATGGAGATCCTTAAAGATAAAGAATTCATCTGAATGCAAGGTTCTTATTGCTTTTCCTGATCATGGAGCCAATGCTCCCTCCCACTGTTGAGGGTAGCATATTGTTTCACAAACTGAATTTTCTGATAGCTGTGTTGTATGTGTGTAAAGCTCAAGATATTGTGTTGGAGATCTGTGGAAGGGGTAGTATGTTTTCCTTAGAGATGGTGAAAAAGAATGCCAAACCTCCAGAATGTGTCAACTGGAGATTCTTCCCAATAGGCCAGGACCCCCGCTGATGTGGAAGCCTAGTCTTAAAGCCAAAAGGCCTCTTAGTTAAACTGAACAGTTTTTTTTCCTGCAAACCTGTCTACAAGCCATAACTCTACACCATGAGGGAATTCTTCTTGCAGACAAGGACTAGGTTTTTTGCCTAGCAAACCAGACTCTATCTTAAACTCTGGAAACTGTTTCCTCAGGATCAGCACACAGAAATTGTCTTCCAGAATTGGCCAAGGTTGTATCTCTTGCTGGCAGCTGAACTTTGTTCTATAAGACTCACCTAGGTGTTACTGGTTTTGAAGGCATGAAAGGGTCATTGGAGAGCAAATGAGGCTTGGCACTGTGAAAGGTCAGAAGAGGCCATTGGTGAAGGTGCAGACTTTGTAGTAGTTGAAGGCCCAGATGAAGGGGACATGCAAAGAAGTGGAGGCTTGGCATCATGAAGGGAGCCCAGGAGACGCTTTTGGTAAAAGTGCAGCCCAGTTGCAGCAAGGAATCCCAGCAGTTTTTGAGATGCCAATACCATGGGAGGACCCCAAAGAACAGCAGTAATGGAATAGAGCCAGCCAGAGCCTGAAGGACAGATTATGTGTGTTTCAGAGGGCAGGGCCAGATCCAAACTCTTTGGAGGAGCCCAGAAGGTCATGAATGGATTAAAGATAATTGAACATTGATGTCTTCCTGTTGTCCAAAGACATTGTAAAAAGCTTGACAGATGTTTGGTTTCATTTGGTCCTATGCATTAGCAACTCATGACTGCTCCTCTTTTAGATAGTTTTGCTAGTGTAGTTTTAATTTTGTTGTAAAGGTAAAGCATTTTTTATACAGAAAACAGGAATTGTTATGCAAGCTTATTTTTAGTTGTGTTTAAAATATTGTTTTGTGAACTGTTGGGTGATATCTGTCTAGGTCTTGGTGTTTTGTATTGCTTGCAGGTGTTGGATTTATGTGGGGGATGTTGACTGGTAATGATCTGTTATGTTATCAGTAGAACACCATGAGTAGTTCTGAATGAATAAAAACACCTGAGCTGAGATGCTCAGGGTTCCACTGGCAGTATGGCACAGGCCATGATGATGGTTCCCTCTGCTGCGGTCTGGCAGGGTTTGAAATTACGAATATGCTGCCTCGTCTTCTTTGCTGAGCCACCCCATAGGGTGTACTACTACATCCAGATATTGGCTCCATCTCATAGAGTTGGGTCAAAATATTTGATTACTCCCAAAACATGTGTGCCATCTCTACACCAGTATATATCTTGTAGGCATGTGCTGCTGTAAGCTGCAGTTTGTAGTTATGTGATTCTGATGATTACCTTTCTCCTCTGGTAACATGCCAAGTACCTACAGCATAATGAATGCCAGTCAGTAGAAGTGAAGCTTCTACTTAGGGCCCATCTAATCTTTTCTGTGTTCAATGGCATAAGTAACAGGACTTTACCATGAGGTTGTGGAGAGAAACTAATAGCCTTGGGAATGGCGTGTGATGTTTGGGGGATCTGTAGGAATTCTTTGGCCAATAATTCAATAAAATGGAACTCACTCCTAGTCCTGGGAGTTTTATTTTGTGGCATAAGATGTCTAGTTGGGGCATTGTCTCCCCCAGTATACGGTGACTCCATTTAAATCCCTTTCATATATCTGTATATTCTATGAAACTTCTACAGTAGTAGGTTTCCACATCACTTTTAAAGGTCTTTAATTTTAGTAGTTCTTTCCCATATTCTCTCTTTATCTGCCCTCCCATGCATACCCTTCCACTTTTAACCTTCCTTTTCTAGTTTCTTTTTTTTAATCTCTTCATAACATTGTATTTCATCCCCCTCCCTTAGACATGGATGTTCAATTACAACTTTTAGATATGTATATTTCAATTAGAAAAGCCAATTGCCTTCTTAATATACGTGCATTTTCAAAGCCTGCCACTAATACTAAAAAAATTTCTATGGTGTGTCTTTAGCTGGTGAGATTTTGTTCAATTTTAATTTTATTTTAGAGTTTTCTTATTTTTAAAAAATATTCACAAGACGATATAAAGATAAAAAATACATGATTAATATAAATATATATCAAGCCAACATAATAATCACAAAAGTATAAAAATTAAAATGCAAATATCTACTCTTGCCATCTCTCATTTTATTCAATTTTTTCAACTATCATGTTGGTCTATGTACTTCTAAGTAATATCTTCCTGCAAACACGCATACACAGCCCACAGACCCACTCACTCACACATACACAAACTGTCCCTCACACATGTGATCAAACACAGCCTGATAATATGGCTTTAATTTAAAAAGTGTCAAACTGGGTAGGAGAAAGTTCATGGGCCTCAACCCTAAACAAAGAACCAGGTAAAGCTGGAACAGGAGAGATAACGTTCCCCAGGGAAGAGCACAATTCTTGGTTTTCTAGTGCTGATCAGCAAGCTCCATAAACAAATACGTAAATAACATTATATGAACATAGTAGGTTATATTTAGGAATATATATGTATGCAAAAATACATATATGCATACAATAACAAATAATGAAGAAAGAGGTGAGAAATTTGAAGGAATATAGGGAGGGACATACAGGAGGAATTGGAGGAAAGGAAGGGAAGGGAGAATTGTAATTAAATTATAATCTCAAATAAAAAATTAGAAGTCATTATTTTAAAAATATCAAGAATTATTTAGGAGCTATCTTTTACAATAACCTGTTATTTACATTGCTATTTAAGTCCACATGTATTGGTCATATTATCATGAATGAATATATATGGTAAGTTTATTTGAATCACCATTTCCTCAATCATTCCGCTATTGATGGACATCTGGTTTTTGCCATCAAAAATATAGAAGCGGTGAAAAATTAAAAGCCCTGTATCTGTGTACCTGTATATGGACCACACACACTTAAGGATTTCCACAGAATTGATACCCAAAAGTAGATGTTCTTAATAAGAAATAATACATTTTTAAATTTTTAGGGATTTGAAATAAATCTTATACAATCAATTTTATACAACACATACATACATACAAAAAGTCTAAATAAAGCCTATAAAAACAACAAAAGAACAAAACAAATTTCCTCATAGCCCAAGGGTTCTTAACCCTGTTCTAGGTCTAGAGAATCCCTGCATGGTCCCTGTGATGACCCACAGAACTTACGGTACAAAGGTCTCTTAGTACCTGTAACTTTCTTCCAACAAATTCTGGTTCAGGTTACTATCTATGTATGCTAGAAGAGTATTCAAATTAGAGATTCTTCCTTGACTGTTTCTCCTTTTGTGGTACTAGGAATTGAACCTAGGGCCTTGCTCGTGCTGGGCACCATCCCCATCCCCAGTGCTTCCTCAATTAATTTTAATTTCTAAGTAGAGGGACAAGTGATAGTTTCTTTGAAATTTGCTGGCTATGATTAATGGAAGCTATCTGTATGCTATTCATCTAGTTAAGATAGCTTTTGTGGCATAGCCTTTTCCTCCCATATCTACACTGTTCTCCCTTGCTTCTCTATCCATCCAACTCTGAGTCTTCTTCTTCTTTTGAAAATCCCCATCAAGTCTAGTTTGTGTTGACCTACTACTCATGAGAGTACAGCCTGTCTTGAATTGTGGTTTGATGTAGCCCGGGATAGCCTGGAATCACTGTATTCCTGACAATGACCCTGAGCTTATGATTCTCCTGCTTCTATCTCTTGTGTTCTGTGATTGCACATATATTCTGTATCTTCCTCTGTTGATTCCTCCAGTTCTTCTTGTATCGCAACTCTAACACTGTACTAAAATCGATGTTGATTGATAGTAATTCCCTCACAAACTTTCACTGGAAATCTCCTGTGTAAAGTCTCTAAACTAAAGATTAAGAATGAAATAGAAGTTTTTGGCCTCCAGTCATTAAAATAAATGACCCCTAAAGCTGTTGTCCCTCTTGTCAAAAGTTTAAGATAGTTTGGAGTCTCCTTGCCTTCTATGAGGCCTCTATCCTGAGAGTCCTGTGGCTGATCATGCCATGCTGGTATTTTTCCCAGATATTAAAATAACCCTGACAGATAGAGACCAGCAATTGACCCAGACATGGTGATGCACAACTTTAATTTTGGCACTCAGGAGGCAGAGGCAAGTAGAGCTCTGTGAAGAGTTCAAGGCCAGCTAAGGCTACAAAGCTATGTCACAAAAAATACCGCCTACCACATGAGTTCAATCTTAAACACTGTGAGTAGATGAAACCAAAGGGAAGAAGAGAGTTATTATGTTCAAGAGGCAAAAATATTGTTTTCCTAAATGATCTGAATGAAATTCACAGTTTATCCTACTGAAGGACCTTGGAATCTGAGCTGTCTTTTAGAGTGCAGGATGCAAAGCCTTGCTCCTCATTCTACACTAGGTTTTCTCAGGACATACTTACCACCCAGCCAGCACAGGGTCTGTGAAAGGATCCCTGTGATGGCTGATACCTTGTGTGTGAAAGATATGGGTGGATATCATGGAAGAAAGAGTGGCCATATCACTTTCAACAGGAGAGCTGTATACGTATGATGGGATTTATATCATAGGCATAAGAGTGCATAGAAACAGAGGCCATGAACCTTTCCAATGTTGTGGAGGGGGCACCTCCATTTGAGACTCACTCATGAGACTGATGTGTGATGTGTGAGGATAAAGTCCCTGAACAATCAGAAGGCCTGAAGTTTGGGGTGGAAGGGAGCTGTAGGACTCTGACAGTAAAAGAGGAAAAGGAAGCCTGGTAGATGTTCTGGGTGAGGTGGGCTTAACCTTGGTTGGAATGATTTGATTGCTTTAGTGCCTGTTGGATGTTGTTCTGTAACCAAACTTGGAGTAGGAAGAAAGGGGACATTGAAGTCTGTTAGTGAAGAAGTTTTCTGAGGTTTCTCCTGGATGATAAAAAGTAGACATTATCCCTAGTGTTCTCTCCAGTCACCCTGACCAGGCATGAGAGAAGACAACAGGAAGAAGAATGAACAACAGGACTGGAACCCAAGGGAAGCAATGGAAGGGTATGTGTATGGGTGTGCTGGGCTCTCTAGACCAGGCTGGCCTCAAACTCACTGAGATCTCCCTGCCTCTGCCTGCCAAGTCCTGTCATTAAAGGCGTGTATCACCATTGCTGGATGAGCTGGCTAATTCTAAATACAGGTTTTCAACAGACAGACAGACACACACACACACACACACACACACACACACACACACACACACACACACACACAAAGTAGCTCAAACACCAGAGGAACAAGCCAATAATTGACATTCCTCCATGGTTCCTACTTTGGCTTCCCTGATGAAGAATATAGCCTGTAAACTAATCTAAACCCTCTCCCCTTCCCCCAAGTTATTTTGGGTCAGTGTTTTTATCACAGCATCAGAAAAGCGAACTAGAAAAATATCAAGCTACTACAACTCAAAAGTAAGAATACGGATTTCCCAGTTACAAATGAACAAAAGATTTTTAAAAATTTCCATGAAAAATATTAATGGGCATGTGGAGAGATAGAATTCAGAACTCACATAAGCTGCTTGCTGGGATATTGGATACTTTGAGAGACAATTGTGTAGGTAGTTTCTTTAAAATTTTCGCATGAACTTGCCTTGTGTTCAGCAGTTCCAGTCCTTGAAATCTACCCAAAAGATATGAGAGCATATGTCCACAAAAAGATGTGCCCACAACTGTTCATAGTAGCAATGCTTGTGAGAGTCAAACACTGAGGACAGTCTACATGTCCTCATGCCACGACTATAGAAAACATGTTATGGCCACACAAGGCAAAGCTACTCAGCAATACAAGGGAAGAAATCACTGACTCATTTTATGACAGGATGAACATCAAAAACATGATGAATGAAATAAATTGCGAAGATTAGTTGGCAAACTCATGAAAATTTATTATTGCCTTTGTTCTCTTCTATATATGAAAATGTCTGTATAATAAAATGCAACCCTTAGTAATTCTTTTACAGAAAGAAAAGAGCAGGCCCATGCTGAGGTGGAACTTTTATGATTCGCAACTGTATTCTCCAGGGTGTGTGGCAGGAAGAAGTGGAGAGAGGCTTCCATGTGCCCCAATTTCTGGGCTCTGAGATCTAAACTATCAAAGGGACTGACTTTAGTGTTCAGTGCTTTAAAAATACTGATAATAGTAATGGAGTGGTGGGTATAGAAATTTAACCTTTTATTTTATACTTTGTTTATATTGACTTTGAAGATAGCATCAGATTCTAGTAATATACCAATGACGGAACCAGAATAACTGAAGATTAACAAATTAACAAATTTATTCATTAACACACAATGAATGTGAGAATAGAATGCATGACAATTATCATAAGCCATTACTCTTAAGAAGAAATCAAATTTAACTTTCCATTTGTGTTGAGGTCCAATAATTTTCCAGGCAATAGACACTGCCAGCTTGACAAGGATCCTGGACTTCTGTTGTTAGGAAATTGGAATTCCTTAACTACTTTGCCCCTTTCTCATCTTTACTGTACGGTGACAAAAATCTCTCAATAAAAATAAGGTCTGCATAGCCTAAAAGTAATATCCAAATTACTCCCTGAGCCAGCCACTTCTGGCTGGAATGGGACACAGCCATTCTATTCAAAAGTGAATTGCAATCATCTCCCAGACTTCCAAGTCCTGGCATGTGTGAGAGCTACCCAGGTTTATTTCAAGTGCATCATAAAAACTATTCCTAGAGTAAATGCTGATCTTCCCAGGAAGAGATAAGTCTTTAATAGAATAGATAAGTCTTTAATAGATAAGTCTTTAAAGAGCTTAGTTAGAAAGTTGGTGCACCTGGAAAAAACAAGCAGATAGTTGACCCTTCACTAATGAAGAATATAGCAAGCCTACACCAACTTAAAAGTAAACATTCCCAGGACTTAAAGAGAAGAATAGCCTTCAACCTAGCCAAACCACCAGATAAGGCTAGAAATTTAGAGCTTTGACCCAGAAGAATAAATATGTTCCAAGGAGCAACAACAAAAACAAAACTAAACAAAACAAAAACAAAAAAAATCCTCCTCTGGCACCTACATGGCACCCTGAAATATCTGTGCAAGGCAAATGGTGATGTAATTCAATCCCAACCATCCATTGATTGATCATTGTACCATATACTCTCTGATGGTAATTGAGAAACCTTGAAGCCTGCGGCTGTAAGGAGGAAACTCACTTTTGCATTGGTTCCCTTTTGATGTATGCTTGATACCTGCATTCCATTAGATAAACAAGCCTGCAGTTTGCTATTTAAGCCACAGTAAAATCTTTGTCTAGAATTAGAGCTAGCCTAGAGATAATTTTGTTTTATTCCCCTAGTGTACACATGGTTATTTTTATCTAATTTTACCTTATTTTTCTCTATATTCTATCATTAAAGAAGCACTCTTGTGTGGCATAATCATACAAAAGGTGTGTTCTATGCATGTCATTAAAGCATATAAAGCATATCAAACTGGGTCCCATAGAAGAATGAACATTCATTTACAATAACTTTCGTTGTTTATCCTTCTTGGTGGAAACAGAGGAACCCCTGGTATGGACTAGAGCTGGACTCAACACCCACACATTTGGTACAAACCCACAATTGTGGTATCCTAATTATTTTAGAACACTGGTCATTGGTTCCTTGTTTTTGCGTGTTCTTTCTTTATTTGGATTTTATTTCTACTTGTAGATATAAAGCAACTAATACAAAATGAGTTTAGCATGAACTCAGTGTTCACTTGTTGTGATCCATTGATTTCTATATGAAAATATTTACAATTTAAATATTCCATTTTATATGCTAAACAGTTCATATGTAACAAGCACATATTATGGTGATATTTTCTTGATAGTTATTATTTAGCTAAAAGGGATTTCCTAAAGCACAAATTAGTAAGGACAGCATGAGATATTGGCATTTTAAAATAATTTTTTCTGACTTCTTTATTTTATTTTTAGGGATTCATTTTTATTATTATTTATGTACTTCTAAATCAAAGCTAGTAAAGATATCATAATATATTTATCATAATTTTAAAATATTTTTAAAGTTTCACACATTTTAAAAATCTTTCCACTCTCATATAGTCCATACCACTACCTTTCCTATCCATCCTCCATTCCTCCTAGTTCCTTCAGTTTCTCTCTCCCTCAGATCTTAACCCCCATACTCCCACCCCACCCCCACTGCCTCTCACCAAGAAACAGCAATCCTAAGGATCATTGCTCAAACATGGCACAAGATGGAATGAGGTCAGACACTATTCCCTACTTCAAGGATGAACTAGGCAACCCGGTAGAAAGAGAAGGATCCCAAGGGCAGGTAAAGTTGAGAGACACCCCTTTCCCATTCTGTATGAGTTCTGCAAAAGCATCAAGCCAGGCAACCTGAAGACATGTCTGCTGCTTCAGGATCTGTGAGTCCCTAAGAGTGTTGGTCAGTTGACTCCATGGGGTTTGTTCTCCTGGTGTCCTAGACCCCTCTGTTGCACACAATCCCTCATCCACTTCTATCATGGGGCTCCCCAAGCTCTGTACTTAATTTGATCTGGGTCCTCTGCATCTGCTCCCATCAGCTGCTGGAGGAAGCCTCTGATGAGGATTGGGCTAGGCACTGATTTATGTATGAGGAGAGCAGGATAACTTTGGAAGTTCTCTCCTGGCTATGCAGTCTCTAGTTCCTGCCATTCCCTGGAGTATCAATCATGTGTTCCGTCCTTCAGCATGGTGTTCTGCATTTCCATTGTCCCAGCAGCTCCTGCAGGGAGGATAGGCCACAGGTTGAAGTTTTTATGGCTGGGATGGTATCCCAGTCCCACCACTGGAATTCTTGCCTCGTTACAGGAGATGGATGGGCTGTTTAGGCTACCTATCCCCCATTACTAGAGTTTTTTCTAGGGACTCCTTTGTTGATTCCAGTGAGTTTTCACTGTACTAGGTCTCCAGAGTCTCCCCTACATGTCCTCCAATTCTGGTCCTCTTCTCATATATCCTCTCTCTCCTACCCTCTCCATATTTCTCATCCCTTCTCTTCCCATTCCCACTCTTCCCCATTCTACTTACATCATTCGTTCTATTTCCTCTTTAGAAGGGAGATGCCTGTGTCCCCACTGGGGCCTTCCTTGTTGCATAGTCTCTCTGGGTCTGTGGATTTCAGCACTTTTGTCCTTTGCTTAACAGTAAATAACCACATATAAATGAATACATACCCTGTTTGTCTTACTGGGACTAGTTACCTCACTCAGGATGATTTTTTCTGGTTTCATGCATTGTCTGCAATGTTCTTGTAGTCATTTTTTTAAATAGTTGAGTAGTATTTCATTTTGTAAATGTGTCACAATTTCTTTATCCATTCTTTAGTTGAGTGGCATCTTAGTTGTTTCCAATTTCTGGCTATTATGAACAAAGCTTCTACAACATAGTTGAGCAAGTGTCCTTGTGGTAGGATAGAAAGTCCTTTGGGTACATAGGTAGGTCTTGAGATAGACTGACATCCAATTTCCTGAGGAATCACTATATTGATTTCCATACAATGAAGGAGTATTCCCCTTTCTCCACATCCTCACCAGCATGTGCTGTCATTTGTGTTATTGACCTTAGCCCTTCTGACAAGTGTAATATAGAATCTCAGAGTAGTTTTGATTTGCATTTCGCTGGTGACTAAGGATGTTGAACATCCTTTAAATATTTCTTTAAGTGTTTCTTAGCCATTTGAGATTCGTCTTTTGAAAATTCTTTGTTCAGACATGTACACGATTTTTTAAATTGGGTTATTTGTTTTGTTGATGTTTAGTTTCTTGAGTTCTTTATACATTTTGGATATTAGAAGTGGAATTGGTGCAATCTTTTTCCATTCTGTAAGCTTCTGTTCTGTCTTATTGACAAGCGTCCTTTGCCTTACAGAAACTTTTCAGTTTTATGACGTTCCATTTATTAATCATTGCTCTTAGTGGTTGAGCTATTAGTGTTCTATACAGGAAGTTGTCTCCTGTGCCAATGAGTTCAAACTTATCCTCCACTTTCTCTTCTATCAAGTTCAGTGTATCTGATTGTATGTTGAGGTCTTTTATCTATCTGGACTTGAGTGTTGTACATAGTGATAGATATGGACTTATTTGGATTCTTCTACATGTGGACATCCATAAGATCAACACCATTTGTTAAAGATGTTTTCTTTTCCCATTGTATGTTTCTAGCTTCTTTACTGAAGATTGGGTGTCCATATGTGGGTGAGTACATTTATGTCTGGGTCTTCGATGTGGTTCCATTGATCCATGTATCTGTTTTTATGCCAATACCATGCAATTTTAATTACTATGGTTTTGTAGTACAGCTTGAGATCAGGAATGTTGACACCTCTGGAAGTTCATTTATTTTTCAGGATTATTTTAGCTATCCTGGGATTCTTTCTTTCTTTCTTTCTTTCTTTCTTTCTTTCTTTCTTTCTTTCTTTCTTTCTTTCTCCCTTTTCCCTTTGATTTTGTTTCACATTTTAAAATTTTTTCTTCTCTCATGTATAACATCCCAACACCCTTCCTCCCCACCATCCATTTCTCCCAGCTAGTCTCCCATCTGCCCTCTCCCACAGGTCCACACCCTCATCCTCCCACCCACATAGGTAGGGACCTATACTTAAGAAAGAGCAGTTCTAACTATTTTATAATAGTAGTAAAATTAAGGTTCAATAAAGGAGTGGGGATGGTGATGAAACAAGCTAATTACATATCACTTTGAAAAGTGAAGTCTATCAAATGGTTGGAAGCATGGCTCAAGGCAGACCAACCTGAACACTCAGATGCAAAGAAAGCAGCAGCAGGAGAATGAGAAGTTGAATCTGAGGATGGATCATGCACCAGCTGACTTCCCCAGGACACTGAATCCCTTCCAGGAAAACCTGGCAAATCAACACACATATTTAATGTTTTATTTACATGAATTTGGCAATTGCTCCTTTTTAAAGGAAGGACATGGGGCTTCCAAGAGAAGATGGGCAGATTAGAGAGGATATGGGCACTGGGGAGCAAGACTCAGGAGAACAGGCTTGATCTTGTGGTGTCAAGTGCCTGCTGGGATTGCACTTGATGCCCAAGGTATGCTGCTGAAAAGTCACAGGAGGCTCTCTCCTCATCAGGGGTGCTGTGGGAATAGAAGTCAGATGTCCAAAAACATTTTCAGTCAACCTTAACTAAAATTAAAAGAAACTGCAGGCTAGAGAAAGGTAGTAGCTCACTGGCTGAGTGTGTGTTCACCATACAGGAGGCCCTGGGTTAGACACCAGCACAGAGGAAGGAAGGAAACAGAGACAGAGAGAATGAAAACTGCTTTCTTCCTCGTCCTTTATAAAGGCTTCCAGCAGAAGGCCTGGCTCAGATTAGAGGTGGATCTTCTGACCTCCAAAGAACTGAATTGAAGGTGTGTCTTCCTATCACTAAGGTCCAAATTAGAACTGAGTTTCACCACTTCATATAGTACAATTAAACACACACACACACACACACACACACACACACACACACTCACAAATATGGCCAGCCATTTTTGGATTTCAGTGAATTCCAGAAGTAGTTAAATTTACAACCAAGAAGAGCCATCATATCCCTCTTCTAGTTTTTTTGGAAGCGATGGTTAAGGATATAAACAGTTGGTAGTATTTACTGGTGAAACCATGTGAGGCTAAGCTTTTCTCTATGGGAAGCCTGTGTAATATCTCCACTTGTATAGCCTCAGTTGCAGAATTTCTATTTCTCCTTGGGTCAGCTTAGATATTTTATCTTTCAAGGAATTTTCCCATTTCATCTAGGTTTTTTAATTTGTTGGCATATAATTGATTATAGGATTCATCTACAATGCTTCTTACTTCTGTGAAATTTGAGCAATAGCTCCTCTTTCATTTCTGACTCAGTAATTTGAATCACTCCTTTTCTCTTCTCCTTTACTCAGTTAGACTATGTGTTTGCTTGCTTGTTGATATTTCTAAACATCAAATTTTGGTTTCATATTTTTTGCTCTGTAGTCTTTTTCTTGTCTGGTATATCATCTGTTTATACTCTATATTTGCTTCTTTCTGCTTCCTTTGAATGTTGTTTTACCCTTATGTTTTTCTAAGATAAAGATGATAATTTGGAGACAAAGTGTTGGGGACAGTAAAGGATTAGGGTTTGTCAACTGAATGGGGAGGAAGGGTGAGTAGGCACAGCAGAGATATTTAATGCAGTAAAACCATTCTATATGATATTGTAATGTCAGATACCTTGTGCTATGTTAAAGTATTATTTATTAATAAAACATCGATATATTAATAACAAGTCATGACAACTCTCAGGGATGCAATATCCAGGTGGCTTAGGCAGAGAGCTAATGTCATAGCCTCTCCTATGGCCTCTTCACACAGCTCTCTTCATGGTTCTGCTCTGCTCATCTCTCTCATCTGCTCCTCTCTCTGCTTTAGGCCCTAGGTGCTTTATTCATTCAAAATTCCCTCCTGTCTCCACATAGGCCTTCATTATAGGAATGAATGGAACCTAACATTTCTCCCTGTTTGCTAACAGACTTGTTGCCTATCCTGGTGGTTGTCCAAGCTGGGGATGAGTCAGAATCTTCTCTGATCACCTGGCTGCAGTACATTGATGGTGATAGGGAAACTTCATCTTCATTAAGGTAAACAAATGGCCTGTTTATATGGAGATCTGAGGGGCTACTCCATTGTTTTTGATACAGAGGTATTAACAGGTATAGGGAGCAAGCCTTTTACATGCTGAAAGGCATAAGGAAGCACCCTTCCCCCATACAGAACATCCACAGGAGTATGATCCCATAGTAACTATAAAATATCTAACTCAAACACTCCACAGCACTGTTATATATTTATCAGACCCATGAGCTGTATACGGAGAGTAAGCCCAGTGTAAGCTATAGAATGAGGATGCATCCATGTAGATTCATCATGAGCTCTGGTGAGAGATGCTGATATTAGGAGAAGCTGTGCACATAGAAGAGAAGGAGTTATGTGGGGACTCCTTGTACTTTCTGCAAAATCTTGCTGCAAACCAAAAACTATTAAGAAGACTAGGGGCTAGAGATCAAAGGTTAAGAGCACTTGCTGATTTCAAAGAAGATCAGAGTTTGGTTCCCAGCATCCATAGCCAGCAGCTTACAACCACCGGTAACTCCAGATCCAGGGGATATGACACACACTTCTTGCCTCCACAGGTACCCATATGCACATGCACATATCTACAATACACACATAAATAAAATAAGTCTATAAAAAGCCTATAAAAATACCAAAAATGCTGGTAGGTGGTGGTGCACACCTTTAATCCCAGCACTCAGAAGATAGAGGCAGGTGGATCTCTGAGTTCAAGACCAGCATGTTCTACAGAGTGAGTTCCAGGACAGCCAGAGTTACAACAGAGAGAGACAAAAACCAAAAATATAAAACCAAACTAAATTCCTCATAGCCCAAGGGTCAGTGACCCTGTTCCAGGTCTACATACTGTCTTGCTTGGTCCCTGTGATGACTTACAGAGCATAGGGTAAGAAGGTCCTGCATACCTCTTAGTACCTGTCAGTTTCCTCCAATTAATTCTGGTTCAGGTTACTATCTATGTATGGAACAAGACTATTCAGATTAGAGATTCTTCCTTGACTGTTTCTCCTTTTGTGGTACTAGGGATTGAACCCAGGGATTGCCCATGCTGGGCACCATCCACATCCCCAGCCCTTCCTCAATTAATTTTAATTTCTACATGGAGGGACAAATGATAGTTTCTTTAAAATTTGCTGTCTATGATTAAGGAAAGCTATCTGTATGCTATTCTTCTAGCTAAGATTGGTTTTCTGGTCTAGCCTCTTCCTCGGTATCTATTCTGTTCACCCTCCCCTCTGCACCCACCCAACTTTGATTTTCTTCTTCCTTTGAAAACCCCTTCAAGTCTAGTTTGTGTTGCCCTACTACTTGTGGGAGTAGGGCATGCCTTAAATTGTGGTTTGATGCAGCCCAGGCTGGCCTTGGAATCACTATATACCTGACAATGATCTTGAACTTATGATTCCCCTGCTTCTATCTCCCATGTTCTAGGATTGCACGTGTGTGCCTCTATGCTCCCTTTTGATAGAATGCTAGAGATTAAACCCAGAGATCCAGGCAAACACCAATTGAGCCACATTCCCCATCCATCCCCAGAAATGTTCATTCTCTACAGCTGGACATGGAAACTCGAATACCTCCATTATATTGAGCCCATTAATTATGTAGCTAAATATTTTCCATTCATATAAAATTGTTATCAACCTGTTATTTTAATTATTGAGAGTGCTGTCTGAGAATTTTATATTGTGATCTTACATTTGTTCAAGTGTCTACAAAGTTTTGTTAACATTTGCTTCAAACAGATTGAATATATGATATTATATATATATAGATTCAGAATTGTATCTTTCATGATTTAATCATCCCTCTTCTCATTTTCTACAATGCCCAATCTCTATATTATCACATACTTACTTTTGAAGTTTAACTTGATAGGCTTTGAGAAGCCCATGCTAGCTTCTTTCCTGTTTGCAGATATTTGCAGCCACTTCTTCCTTCTGAGAGCTGATTTAGGGAGGCTGCATACACTCCAGGTGCTTTTGTTTTCATTCATTTCAGAATATACTCCAGTTTTCCCGAAGGAGCACATTGTTTACAGTCACACATTTGTGATTTTCCAGATTTTCTCCTGCTATTGATTTCTAATTTTATTCCAGTGTGCCTGAAGAATATATCTTGTATATCTCTTTTTAAATTTATTGTTTTATGACTTCAAATGCTTTTTATTCAAAACCTTTTCTATTTCATTTTTCAGAATATTACTCATTGAGAAATTCTTATTTTATTACTTGTGTTGAGAATGCTTCTGGCTCTGCCTGTTGTTTGTGTGGCTACAAAGTGTACTGAGTACCATTTAAAAGATATTTGACTATTATTTTGTCAGTTTTCTCAGACCTTGCTTCTTCAAAATTCTGTATCTTCCTTTGTTGGTTCCTCCAGTTCTTCCTGTATCTCAACTCTCACACTGTAATAAAAGCAGTGTCAATAGTGATTTCCTCACAAACTTTGACTGGAAATCCCCTCTGTAAAGCCTTCACACTAAAGATTAAGAATGAAATAGAACTTTACAGACTCCAGTCATTAAAAGCAAATGATCCCTAAAGCTCTGTCTCTCTTGTCAAAAGTTTAAGATAGTTTGGGGGGAGGGAAATTTTGGAATTTCTTTGCATTCTATAAGGCCTGTCTCCTGAGAATCCTGTGGCTGATCATAGCATGCTGAGCTATATGGGGAAACAAAAATGATAATTTTTTTACAAAAATCAATATAACCCTAACAGATAGAGACCAGTCAATTGAACCAGACATTGTGATGCACAACTTTAATTCTGGCACTCAGAAGGCAGAGGGAAGTGGAGCTCTGTGATGAGTTCAAGACCAGACAGGACTATAAGACTCCATGTCACAAAAAAAAGGCTGGGAGCTTAGCTCATTGATAGGATGCTTGCCTACCACATGGAATCAATTCTCAGCATCATGGGTTGAGGAAACCAAAGTGAAGAAGAGAGTAGTTATGTTCAGGAGGCAAAAAGATTTTTTTCTTAAATGGTCTGGCATTTACTACTTCTTTGAAATGTACAGTTTGCTATACTGAAGGACCTTGGAATCTGAGCTGTCTTTTAGAGTTCAGGATGCAAATCCTTGGTTCCTCATACTAGACTAGGTTTACCAGAACAGATTTACCACTGGGCCAACACAGGGTCTGAGAGAGGATACCTGTGATGGCAGAGACCTTGTATGTGAAAGATATGGATGGATAACATGGAAGAAAGAGTGGCCATATCATCTTCACCAGGAGAGCTGTACATGTATGACTGGATCTATGTCACAGACATCTGAGCATGTAGAAACAGAGGCTTTTCCAATGTTGTAGAGGGACATCTGCATTTGAGACTCACTCATGAGACTCTCTGTGAGGATAAAGTCCCTGACCAATCAAAAGGCCTGAAGTTTGGGGTGAAAGGGAGCTGTAGAACTCTGATAGTAAAAAAGGGAAAGGAAGTCTGGTGGGTATTCTGGGTGAGGTGGGCTTAACCTTTGTTGGAATGATCTGTTTGGTTGTTTTAGTGACTGTTGGCTGTTGTTCTAAATCAAACTTGGAGTAAGAGGAGAGGGGACATTGAGGTCTGTTAGTGAAGAAGACTTCTGTGGTTTCTCCTGGGTGATAACAGGCAGACATTATCCCTAGTGTTCTCTCCAGTCACCTTGACCAGGCATTAGCACATCCCATAGGAAGAACAAGGAGGTCAGGACTGGAACACAAGGGATGGAAGGAAAGGGGATGTGTTTGTGTGTGCTTATGTGTGCTGGTGTTTCAAAGAATACAGGAGCCTGGGATTAGAAGGTGCTATTTGTTGGTAAATCAACTAAAGGTTAGAGAGATGTATCAGTGAGGACATGAGTCTGGATCCCCAGAACTCATGTAAAATGTTAGGTGATCTAGAGCATGCTGGCCAGCCAAACTACCCACATTAGTGAGCTCTGGGTCCTTCTCTGTGAATAAGGTAGAGGCTGAGCAAGGAAGATTCCCAACATCATCCTTAGGCCAATATACATACACCACACACACACACACACACACACACACACACACACACCAAACAAACAAACAAAAACACTTGCACATATGTAACCATGTATACAAATACATTTAAGAGAGTCACAGTATACTATTATTATTGTTCGTAATATTATTGTTATTATTATGTGTGTTTAGATTGATTTATTTTATGTGTGGGTGTTTTGTCTCCGTATGTCTACGTACATATATATGCAGTGCCCAGATAGGCCAGGACACTGCAGTGAATTCCCTGGACCTGGAGGTATATGTGGTTAAGAGCTAGCATGTCAGTACTGGGAATTTAACTCAGGTCCTCTGGAAGAACAGCCAGTGCTCTTATGTGCTGAGCCATCTCTCCAGCCCCCTAAGTACATATTTTAAAATAAGAAAATGTTTGGAACAGTTGTAATTGTGATGAGGAGACAGCTGATAGCCAATGAAGGATGTGCTTTTAAGCCAGACAATACTATACTATGAACTATAGAGTCTGTACTTGGAAAAAAATTATATATATATATATATATAAAATTTGCCTTAAAAATCACCAAAATGGAATAAATCCTTGCACAACCAATAAAACAAAAACACAACCAAGTGACAATTTGGAATAAAAAACAAACAAACAAACAAAAACCAAACAGCCAGACATGGTTGCACATCCTTTATTCCCAACACACAACAGGCAGGTTCAGGCAAATCTCTGTGAATTTGAGGCCAGTCTGTTTTACAAATCAACTTCCAGAACAGTCTACAAAGGGAGACCCTGTCTCAAAAACAAACAAGCAAACAAGATAAAGATGTTATTAGATACACAAAGCTGAAAGCTGCTAGCATCTACCAGAACAAACCAGCTCTGAAAGAGATAGAAAAGGATCCTATGTAGGCAGAAAGTAAACAGTTTCTCATAGGACTTGCAACTGAAGTATAAATTTGTGGTTCTTATCTTGGTTGTCACCTTGACATCTGGGAAGAGGGAACCTCAACTCAGGAATTTCTTCAATCAGATTGGCCTGTGGGCATGTCTGTAAGGCATTTTTCTTACCTCTAATTGATGGAGGGAACTGACCACTGTGAGCAGTGCCATCCCTGGACAAGTGAGCCTGGGCTTTATAAGAAGGTAGTTGAGGTATTCCCAAGATAGCACCACAAGATGAAGGAAGCACCTGTTCCTCACAAAACTAATGCCAAATCCAAGTCCTTGAAAACCAAGAAGAAGGTGCTGAAAGTTTCAATGACCACAAAAGGAAGATGCACTGTCACCCACTTTCCAGAAGCCAAAGACCCAGTGGACCTAGAGGCAAATATCCCAACAATAATGGTTCCAGGAGAAAAAGCTTGACTACTACCTCATCATTAAGTTCCTCTGACCACTGAGTCAGCCCTGAAGAAGATCACAGACAACAACACACTTGTGTTCATTGTGGATGTCGAGGCCAACAAGCCACCAGATCAAACAGACTGTGAAGCAACTCTGTGACATTGCTGCTGCCACAGTCAATACCCTGATAAAGCCTGGTGAAGAGAAGAAGACATTTGTTTGGCTGCCTCCTGATTATGATGCTCTGGGTGTTGGCAACAAAATTGGGATCATCTAAACTGGCTATTCTGAATACAGATTTTCAACATTAAAAAAAAAAAGCTGAACAAGCCAGAAAAACAAGCAAGTTGGCAGCATCCCTCCATGGCTTCTGATTCAGTTCTTATCCTGGCTTCCCTGAAGAATGACTGTTATATTTTCCTCTAAGCTAACATAAATCCTTTCTTCCTTCTCCCAAGTTATTTTAGGACAAGTTTTTACCACAGCAACAGAAAAGTAAACTAGAACAATATCAAACTACTACAACTCAAAAGTAAGAATACAGACATGCTAGTTACAAATGAACAAAAGATTTGAAAAATATTTCCATGAAAAATATTAATGGGCATATGGAGAGAGATAGAGAACTCAGAACTCACAAAAGCTGATCACAGGAATATACTTGGCAAGACAATCTGATAGTTTCTTTAAAAGTTTCACATGAACTTGTCTCATGATTGAGTTGCTCCATTCCTTGAAGTCTACCTAAAAGAGTGGATAGCATGTATCCACAAAAAGATGTGTACACAACCATTCATAGTAGCAATGTAGGTGAGAGCCAAACACTGAGGACAGTCTACATGTCCCTGTGCAATGAATACAAAATATGTGGTATTATCTCACAATGGAATGCTACTCAGCAAAACAAGGGAACAAATTACTGACTCATTTTGTAATTCATCCATTTGCAAGGATGAATTACAAAAACATGATGAAAGAAAAAAAATTTGTGAAAATTAAGACAAACTCATGAGAACTCATTATTGTCTTTGTATCATTTATATTTGAAAATGGCTACATAATAAAATGCAACACTTTCTAATTCTTTTAAAAAAACTGAAGAACAGGCTCTTGCTAAGGTAGAACTTTTACGATCCACAACTGTGTTCTCTAGGGTGTGTGGCAGGAAGAAGTGGAGAGAGGCTTCCATGTGCCCCGATTTCTGGGTTCTGAGATCCGAACTACCAAACGGATTGACTTTAGGATTCAGTGCTCATAAATAGTGATTATAGTAATGGCAGAGTGGTGGGGTATAGAAATTTAACCTTTTATTTTACACTTTGTTTTTATTGACTCTGTAAATAGCATCAGATTCTAGTTATACACAAGTTAGTGAATTGGAATAGCTAAGGGCTTGCTTTGTCAACAAACAATACTTAACAAGATACAATGAATGTGAGAGTAGAATGCATAACAATTATCATAAGCCATACTCTTAAGAAGAAGTCAAATTTTCCTTTCCATTTGGCTCAAACTCACACCTGTGGTATCCTAATTATTTTTGAACACTGGCCATTCTTTCTGTTTTTGGCATGTTCTTTCCTTATGTGGATTTTATTTCTACTTGTAGATACAAAGCTGCTCATGAAAGTGGGTTTAGCATAAACTCAATGTTTTCTTATTATGACACACCAATTCCTGTATGTTTATAAATAAAACATTCCATTTTTAACCAGTTCATATGTAACAAGTGTATATAATGGTGATGTTTTCTTGATAGTTATTATTTGGCTAAAAGTGATTTCCTAAAGCATAAATTATCAAGGAGAGCTTGGCATGTTGGCACTTAAAAATGTTCTAACTTTTAATAATTGTATTAAAAATAAGATTAAATAAAGGAGTGGGGATGGAGATAGACCAAACCAGTTACATATCACTTTGAAAAGTGAAATCTATCAAGTGGTTGGGAAGCATGGCTCAAGGCAAAAGAGGCCAACCTGGACTCTCAGACCCAAAGAAAGCAGCAGCAGGAGAATGAGAAGCTGAATCTAAAAACAAAGCATACAACAGCTGCTTCCCCAGGACACTGAATACCTTCCAGGAAAACTTGGCAAATCAACACACATATTTAGTACTTTCTAAGTTTACTTTTATTTGAACTTGGCAATTACTCTTTTTTGAGAGAACGAACAAGGGGCTTCCAAAGAGAAGGTGGACAGATTAGAGAGGACATAGATGTGTGGAAGCATTAGTTGTGTTTAAAATAATTGTTTTTGTGTACTATTGGAAAAAGGGATGCATATGCCTTGATATTTTGTATTGTATGCAGGTTTTGGATTTCTGTGGGGGATGTTTGATTGCTTATGATCTGCACCTAGGAGTTCTGAATGAATAAAAACACCTGAGCTCAGATGTTCGGGGTTCCACTGTCGATCGAGTATGGCGTTGGCCAAGATGGTGGTTCCCTCTGCTGTGGTCTGGCAGAGTTTACATGTATGAGAATGCCTGCTTGTATTCTTTTGTGAGCTGTCACAGCAGCATATTACTACACATAGGCACTGGGGAGCAGGACTCAGGAGAACTGGCTTGATCCTGTGGTGTCAAGTGTCTGCTGGGACTGCACATGTTGCCCAAGGTATGCTGTTGAGGAGTCACAGAAGGCTCTCTCCTCATCAGAGAGCTGTGGGAATAGAAGTCAGATGTCCAAAACCACTTTCAGTCAGCTCAGCTTTAGCTCAAATGAAAATTAAGAGAACTCTAATGCTTGAACAAGAGTTCAAGGTGAGTCTGGGCTACATAATGAGATACAGTCCCCCAAATTTCTTATGTGCTATTTTGAAGGGACTTAAAAGTTCTTTGCTTTTCTATCTAATTAAGCCTCATGTAGGACTGTGTGATATTTATTAATACATAAAGTGAGACATAGTACAGTTCACTGTGACTTTATTTTAC
Source organism: Cricetomys ansorgei (assembly GCA_026225945.1). Lineage (NCBI taxonomy): Eukaryota > Metazoa > Chordata > Mammalia > Rodentia > Nesomyidae > Cricetomys > Cricetomys ansorgei. The sequence goes on along the minus strand of JAMJFZ010003266.1, from coordinate 125,860 downwards.
AAGATGAATAAGGGCAGGAATGAAAATTTGATTATGCAAACACAACACATTTCATTACTAGACTAGACCATGAAATGGCTTCGATTTCAGGGCTCACATTTCTATCTATTAGAAATTTTGGCAAAATGTAAAAAGGAACAGTTTTATCTTGCTCAGTAGTTTTGCAGGTTATGTTCTGAGAGAACTTCCTTCTGTCTTCGCTGCTTTCTTGTCTTTCTTTCATTCTCAATCATACCTCCTTGGGCCAGGGAGAGTGATAATTTAAACAGAAGTGTGCCTGTGTGTCACCTTCAAGAGGCTGGGTGGTCTGAGCCCCCACTTTACTCTAGAGAAGGGCTCACATTCCTCAACCTAGGCTATTTTAAATGAATTTAGAGCCAGCCAACCCTCAAACATTCAAGAGAGCCCAGCCTTGGCCCAAACTATCCAGCCATCTGGTAGACTAATGCACCACAAATGATATGTATCAAATTATTTTAAACAAGTGAGATTATTATTAAAAAGTAGTGGAGAATATGTACATAATTTAATATACATCACCATACAGGTTCAGGTTTTAATTCTGGTTCATTCAGTTCTCACCATGTTCCCAAAAGTGTATATATTCACAATACAATTATTCTAAGTCATATAGAGTGTGATGTGTAGTGACAACCACCCTATGTTTGACCTATTACATATGTTTGACACCCCCTAAGTCCTCCTGAAGAGTATTTGCTTTGTTTTTTCTTCAGTAAATATCTGCACAACACCTACTGCATGCATGGAACCATGTCAAGTTTCTTTGTAGATGAAGAGAAGTTCATGCAACAACATGCTGGGATGGCACCTGCCACCACAGTGTGCAGTGTGTGCAGCACTGAGAGCTTTTTGTTAAAGGAAATTTTAAAAGAACTTGTTAGCTCTTCCTGAGACATCTTTCAAAGATGTTTATAATTTTTTTATATAAGAAAAGAACTTTTTCCTCTCTCTGAGAGCAAAGTGTGTGTGTGTGTGTGTGTGTGTGTGTGTGTGTGTGTGTGTGTGTGCACATGCACAGAGGTAAAGGTAGTTGCTCGCAGAGGCCAGAAGTATCAGATACTTGATACAGCTGGAGTAACAGGCATTTACAAGCCGCCTGAAGTATGGTTTGTGAAGTAAATACTCTACCAACTGCACTGTATCCCCAGCCCTACATATGACTTTTAAGTAGACGTATTGTTTCATTGTATTGTTTTGCCCTTGCCAAAGTCAGTCACCTGCTTAGCTTTCTCCTCTCCAGATTCTCTGTTTTGGCCACATGGACTTCTGTTTCTAGTCAGTACCCAATCACCTGTCCATTTTAAACAACTTGTAGGAGCTTTCCTGTTCTTTCCTATACTTCACATTGCTTAACTCTTTCTTTCTTAAGTGCTTTTCAGTTGAAAGACAATGGTGAGTCCCCCACGTTTACATATACTCTTGAGATAATGGGTTAGACTCTAGTCCTGCAAGACCACAAACACAAACACTAACACTAACAGATAATTAGACCAGGGATTGTGGCATACAGTCTGGTGAAGCAGGAAGATTTGGAGTTCAGGGCCAGCCTCCAGCCTGTGCTACATACCTTGTCAAAACTGAAGGAGGAAGAAGAGGAGGAGGAGGAGAGGGAGGAAGAGGAGAGGGATTGGCAGAATTAATATATATTAAAAATAATCTAAAGATTCAATGCAATTCTCATGAAAATTCTGATGTAATTCTTCACAAAACTGAGGAAAAAATAATACAAGAGTTTGCATGGCACTACAAAAGACAATGAATAACCAAAGAATCCTAAAGAGAAATAACAGCTGGAGGTCTCACATACCTGACCTCACATTAGACTATACAGCTAGTGACAAACAGACTGGTGCTGGAATGAAAATTGATAGGTAGACCAATAGAGGACCTGGAAATAAACAAACAAAGTTATGGTGACTCATATTTTTGGTGGAAGTGTCAAAATGCAGTAGGGAAAAAAGCTTAGTTAACAAATGCATAACAAAACTGGATTATTTACCTGCAGAAGAATGAAATTAGATCTATATTTTTCATGCTGAGCAAAAATCAACCCGAACATGACACCCAGATGGCATGGTGTAAATGATTTATAGATCCTCAGTCAATCATGGATAGAGACACTTACAGTCTGGGCAGTTATAGCAGTAGCATACTGACTGTTGTATGCACACTCTATACCCATACCCACTTTCCCAGGATAGACTTTGGGAGTCTGCAGCAAAGCTAGCAGATTCAACAATGAAGCCAATGTGCCAAGTGGGCTAGAGTATATGCCCCAAAATGGCTATGTTGAACACAAGCTAGAATTGCCAAGCAGGAATACTGTGTTGATTCTGAAAGTAGTTGTTTCTTACCTCCCACAAGTGGCTGCTGATATATGTCTGTTGACTCTGAAATGAGTAAAGCATGCCAACAGGCAAGTGGCATAAGCTAGAGGAACACAACCTAGGAAGTCTGGGAACCTTATATATCAACAGCCCAGACTCACTACCAGAAGCTTCTCCTTAGCTCTTTTGTTTTGACCACCCAGTTAGATCTTCTGATCTTCTGTCCTCAGCCCAGAGTCCTGTCCTTCCTTATCTCCCTTCAATGTGAATGGGCCCTAATGACTGGTATTCTTTAAGCTGGATATTTGAGTCTTTTTAGACCTCTTGGTCCCCACATTGATGCTCATTTTTCCTGCTCCTCCTTTCCCTCAGCTTAGTTATCATTAATGCCCATTTCCAGTCTTGCTTGGTGGGTTTTGTTATGGACATATACTTTCTTTAGTTTATCCTTGTAAAAGACCTTACATTTAAATGCAATTTCTTAATTATGTAACTGCCATATCTGAGAGGAATGGGAATCAGATAGCTTTTGTGCCCCTCACTCTGGCTATCCAGACTATTAAAGCAAGACACCCCAGGAAATTTGAATTGCCCCTAGAAATTTCATGCTGGAAGAAAAAATAGTGTGTTGCTAGCCAGAGGAACTTGTCTTATCAAAAGAGATTTCACACAGTGTGCACTACTTGTCAGGCCACTTTGGCTGGATAAACAAGGACAGTTCAGTGATAGGCAGGATCACAGCTGGACCATACTGGTTTGTTGTGGATATCATGGCCTTTTGTTTGAACTTTACCCTCATGTTAGAACCCTGAAGATAGATCCAAAGGGAATCACCGGATATCTTTGTACCTCTTCCCAATATGCCACATTGAATAGATTTCCCCTTTTCCACTTTAAGTTGACTTGTTTGTTTAATTGACAAATACTAATTGTTTTTCAAAGATATACTGGCTAAACCTGATTTATTGAGGCTATCAGGGTCCAGGTTCTGACCCTCAATAACTAGTAATACCCCCGTTACCACCCAAAAACACATACAGATATTTCTCCCCCCTCTTTCACTCACCCTACCACCGTTTACCTTTTTTCCATCCCTTAAAGTATGCTTAGAGTCTTGTGTAACTTGTAGGAACTGGACTCATTGTTTTTACCCCCAAGCTTCCTACCTTGGATCAACCTTGTAAGCTGGATCCTAAGTTCTTTTTAGATTTTTTTTAGAGTTAAAAAAAGAGCCCACTTTCAGTATATTCCTCAAGTTCTAATCATAGGATCCTCAGGATATAATGCTTGAAGCAGCACCTGACTACAGAAACAGTCCCTTCCCTATCAACTGTCACCACAAAAGTGCAGTTCTTCCTCAAAGGGGATAAGACAGCATTTATTCTAGGAAAAAAATATGAGCGACCCATGGCCTCAGGAAAACAGATTTAAATTGCTAGACATGGTAGCAATTTCATGGGGTTTTTATAGTTATAGAACAAAGGGAGTTAGAAATTAAGACATTTTAAGATACTTTTGTGGGAACATCAGTCAAGTAGATTGGATTCAGCAAACCAAGACAACCCATTGCTGTAAGGCTCAAACATTGACAGCACGATTACCTTTTGGAAGCTCAGGGTGTGTTCATACATTCCAGGACTTACTTAATAGTCCCAAGGGTGTGACAGGCTTGTGTGACCAGTGACCATTTAAGGGGCTGAGACAGCACAAAACTAATGGGCACCGAACCTGCCACATTACAGCCTAGAATATTTAACCCTGGTTTGCCAGGTTACTCTAGTTCATTTATTTCAGAAGAAATACAAAGCACAAATTAAGCTCTATCAAAACCCTGAAAATTTTCTGCTTTACACAATGCGGAATAACTTTGGAAAAACAAAACAAAACAAAACAAAAACTATAGTAAAGAACAGACAATTCCTTAATGTACCCACGTACCAGCAGCTCATTTTATGACCAGCACGGCCTCCTTATTCAAATCAGATGTGGACAAAACCAGAATGGTATTAGGACAGTCTGACATGAACGCAGATTCAGATGATCCTCTCCTTTACCGCAGGGGGCGCTCTCTCCCCGTCTCATCCGCTAGCCGCCGGCGGAGGCCGGAAGCCAGGCACCGGCGCGAGGCGCTCCGTCCTCACAACTCTATGGTAGTGGGGTTGTGCTAGCCAACTCGAAGAACTCTGTGGTTCCGGGGCGGGCTAGAGGCCCGAATTTGAAGGCGGAGGCGGGAAGATGGTGGCCCCGGCTGTCCCTAGGCTGGGGTTCTCCCGCACCGGAGGCGTCTGGGACTGTGTCGTGTCCTGAGCCACAGAGGAGCTTGTTTGCAATGAATGTTCCGCGCCGGGGTGGGAAACGGCGGCGTTCGTCGTCCGGCTCCGACTCGTTTTCTGGAGACGGTGACGGCTGTGTCAGCCCTCGGCTTCCGTCTAGGCCGGTGCTGAGTCCTCCTCCCGGGCTGGGACGCGGCCCGCGGGCCGCAGGGGCAGGGACTCGAACGGCAGGTACCGACTTGGCATAGGGCAGCAGAGCCGCGGGGCGAATACTCCAACACCGGGCTGAGATGGCCTAGGGCCGCAGGGCAGGTCCCTACACCGGGGCTGGGACTCCAACACCAGGGAGGCCTCCCTTCTTCCCCCAGCATGGCGGCTGATTGCGTTTCAGCTGCCCCTGCCTGCTATAGGCTACTTTCAGCCACTGCCCGGGTGTAATGGTCAAGTGGCTCTTGGGTCTTTCAAACCTCACAGAAACAGTCATGCTGAGGGCCAGACCCTGTCACCATGTCGAGGGTTTGTGTCCATTCATGTCCAGGACAGCTTCAGCTCTTACAGCGGATTGCCAGTTGAAGGGTAATGTTAGTTATGTTAGTAATGCAAGCTCAGCTGGAAGCGATCTGCACTGTTTCCTCAGAATGTTAGCCCAATTCTCGTTTGGTCTTCAAGATATGGTGCTCTAGGGCAGGCTGGCCTGGGGTCTTGAACTCTTGACTTGCTTTAGCTTCCCAAATGCTGGGATTACAAGCCTGCATCACATGCATTCCACAATTCTTTGTCTTTGTTTTTGCAGTCATCTCAACACCAAAACTTAAACTTCCCTAACGTCTTTGTAATGCTTACATAGAGCACTCATGGAGTGCCTTCCTCCCACTTCTCTATCTTTCCAAATTCTTTATTCATTGTATATAACACTATTGTTTTGTTTATGCCTTATAAGAGTTTTGAAAGTTATATCTAATGAATAAAACTTTGCTAGTATCTTTGTGTACAGGATTAGCTTCTTATTATCTGACTTGAACTCAGGTTGTCTTTTAAGGTTTTCGTTTCTACATGTAGGAACTCCAACAGTAGAGAGTTATTTATTAAAGTTATTATGTTGGAGGTAATTAAATTGTTTTTGTTTTCCTGAAAGGAACATGCGAACAAAGAGTTTTTGATGACCAAGCAGACCAGCTGCTATTGGCAAATTGGGGACTTCCTAAAGTAGTTCTGGAGAAATACCATGGTTTTGGTGTGAAAAAGATGTTCGCATGGCAAGCAGAATGCCTTTTGCTTGGACAAGTTCTGGAAGGAAAGAATCTAGTTTATTCAGGTACTGAAATTTATGCAAACTCCATTCACTAAAGTTATCAGTGTGAATGATTCTCTTTTGGGGTGGTTACATCTTTTAAACAGGTGGACAAGCAAATGCTTTGTAACTAGAAAAATTGTTGAAATATGTAGAATGTCATCATTTGCATATTGAAGTCATGAAAGTTCCATTATATTGGAGAGGAAGGGAAACAAGTCATTGGTAAATTATATACTAAAAATTCCACTTGCTAATGAACATATATACCTCAGAATGAGTTTGTAAATGTGCTCTTTCCTTATTTTATCTAGTTCCTTTTCAGGGTATAAACGTTATATATTCATAATTGAAGTGTTTGTGCAGGATTATATGCACAAAAACAATATGTAGTATACTTTATAAGATTTACATGGGTTTCCAAGGGCAACTTTGATATGGACAATTTTAAACTTGTGCTTACTGCAATTAAGGATCAAATATAAGATATAATTCCTTTGTGTCAGTTTTCTCTGAAGTTCTGAGTCATTCATATTTTTTTTTTTAAGGGTGTAGGTAGAAACTAGAACATTAACTAAGTAGATCTAAGTTCAGACTGGAGTTAGACAGATTGGGTTTGGGAACTATTATCATTTACTGGCTGTGTGAATTTATAAATTGGAGGGAGACATGGTGGAGGGGGGAGAGGCTAACTCACTTGATAGTGCTTAGGATTAAATTACCTGGTAAGTATGAAAGCTTAGAACAGTTTTGACACACAGAAAGTAAGTAGTGTCAGTCAGTTGTGGTGGAGGAATGGTTTGGTCACTTCACTTTCTTAAGTCACTTACGACTTTGGTTAGCAACTCACACAGTCATCAAGATATTTTTACCTAAAGTACATGTTGGATCTGTGGGCTTTTTGTTGTTAGGTCCATTACGTGGTGTAGCTCTAATCAAACTCATTTTCTATCTAAGAACAGTACAGTCTTTTAACTGCTATATCATCTCTCCAGTCCCCACCACTGTTTGTAATCTCTTTATTTTCTCCCCTGAAGGATTTGGTACTCCAGGCTCATGAAATTACTCACAGAATCTTCCAGGCTGTCTCCTGGCCCTTTGCACATGCTTCTGATGCTTGGCAGTCCTTCCCTCTTCCCACAAGTTTCTTTCCTTTCTGTAAGCTTCCTTGTCTTAAAGGTGTTCATAGCAGGACTTTTACCTATTCAGTCAGTTCTTAAAGAGACATAGAGTTGGTGAGGTACTCAGTAATATCCATTATTAATTTTTAATATAAAGACTTGAAAAACCCTCTCTGTTTATTATGAGACTTTATGGAAACCTAGTTTAGACTCAGGATATTTTGGGGGTTAGGGTTTCAAACCCAGTTGAATCTTTAATGGTGTATTAACCCTAGACTCTAGCACTGGGTATGGCTTCAAACATTTATTAACGTGGTATACTAAATGTTACTTATTATCATAACTTTGTGGAATAATCATGTTTTAGCTCCTACAAGCGCTGGGAAGACTCTTGTGGCAGAGTTACTTGTTTTGAAGCGGGTTTTGGAAATTCGGAAGAAAGCTCTGTTTATTCTTCCCTTTGTGTCTGTGGCTAAGGAGAAGAAATACTACCTCCAGGTAATGGTTTTTACTGTTTGAAATAGTGAAAGATTTTTAGTTAGTAGCATTGGCTTAACTCATTTGAGAAAAGCAACAACAAAAACCAGAAAACAAAGTTTTCTTTTTTTTTTTTTAATTGCATATATGTTACTTTAAAAGCTGATTGTTAAAAGCCTTAACAGTTTAGTGGAACAGTTGGGCATGGTGGCACAGCATGGAATCATATCTACTTGAGAATCTGAGGCAAGAGGATTACCTGGGCAAGTGAGTGAAACCCTGAATCAAAAAGTGAAAAGGGGCCTTACGGGTACCAAGCCCTGTACTACAAACAAACTCAAAAGAGGGAAATTTAAAGATTATTATTGCATAAAGTAGGAAGGGACATTGAATCAAAAAGGTGGCTTGGAATACTGTATAAGAATGATAAACTTTTCATGGGAGGTAAAGAATTGCATGTGACTGCAAAGGAAAAATTGTCACTTCAGCTGAATAGTTGGACTAATAGATTCAAGTATGGAAAGCAAGCATTTTTAAGGAAGCCTATCCCACTCCAACTGAGGACCACTGAGAAAGCTTAAGGACTGAAGGGAAGATGCTTTTGTCCTCAAAGGGGTGCTCCAAGTCTGTGGTGACACCTTCTGTCTTGTTAAATGAGTCATAGTTTCCCCTGATATGATACTCCACAGTTTTTAAGGCATTTTCACAAATACAGTATCTATTAAATATTAAAAAAAAAAAAAAAAAAGACTTGAGTTCTTCCGTGATGCAGTGCACTGTTGGAATAGAAATCACTGTACAGACTGGCCAGAAATCTTGATTTTAATCCTGTGTTGCCAGACACACAACCTGCTGGGCTTTGTGTGTAAATTGAGGCTGTTTACTCTTAGCACTATAACTTAATTAAATCAAACTCTCCGAAGAAATTGATTAAATAAACATCTCTAAAGTTCTATGGTTTTACAAACCTTTTTAATGGTTATTTCAGAGGCCAAATAGCAACAAAGCTGGTTCTACTCAGTAATCTCCTCTCAACTTAGACTCAGAGTAACAAAATGATGGAAGGATTCCTTTTATTAAGAAGGTATGTTAGTTAAAAGTTAAGCCAAAAAAAGTTAATATCAATCCCACTGAATTTAACTTTTAAAAACTATTCTTCCATTATATTAAAAACAAATGGTTAGTAAAATAAGAGTATTTTTTTATAAGGTATAAAATTGTCTTTTAAAACATATTAAGGTTAAAAATTAACTACTTTAACATGTAGAACTTCAATGTTTTCCAATTTTAATTTCTATAATAGCTGTTAGAACTTAGATTATTAAAACACTTATTAAGTGACATTTATTTCACTCTTTTTAACAGAAATATCTGAGCTGAGCTTTGTTAATTCTATACATATTTTAGTATATAGTTTTATTTTTAGTATGTGATTATAAAAGCCGTTGGGTCTTGACCAGAAGCAACTATCTTTAAATACTTTGTCTGTGTTCTGGGCTAGAACCCAACTGTCACTCAGTAATTTCTAACTTTTCATTTGTATTATTTCTTTTTACTTAATTTAGAGTCTGTTTCAGGAAATAGGAATAAAAGTAGATGGCTATATGGGCAGTACCTCGCCAACTGGACATTTCTCTTCCTTGGACGTTGCTGTTTGCACTATTGAGAGAGCCAATGGGCTGATCAATCGCCTCATTGAGGAAAATAAGATGGATTTGTTAGGTAAGAAAGTTAATAAATTAAACAAGTATTTCCTGTTGCTGTGTTTGATGGAATGTGGTGAAACTGTGATTCCCATATGACCCATATTGTTTATTTTTTGCCATCTACTTTGGAGGCAAAAAGCAGCTGTAATGTTAGAAACTTTCTGTTTTTTATACTTTATGTCTTTCTTTACTCTCCTTGCATTAAAATTTATTTTCATATTTATGTATTTAATTTTTATGAGTGAATGTGCATGTGGCATGGCTCATATGGGGAATGAAGGTCAAAAGACAGCTTGTGGGAGTTGAGTCTCCTTCTGGGTGTGTGTTCTGGAGATTGAACTCAGGTTACCAGGCTTGGCAATAAGTACCTTTACCTATTGAGCCATCTCACTGGCCCCGATCTTGCATTTTGAACTTTATAAAAGGCAGGATATCCTTGAGCCTCTGTCAGCCCCATTTCTACTGTTTTTCTCAGCTTTGCCAAGAAGAGAAAGAAACATGCTGGGGTTGGGCCTACCTCCTATACAATTAGTGAATTTATGTGTTTGTTATCATATGTTGCTACTATGGGATCTAGATTAGGATTGGATTCAGATGCTACCACTCAGTAAGGAAATGATAGTCACCATAAACTGTCTTTGTGCTTGATACTTTTAGAAAGATTTTTTTTGTCTTAATAACTTTTTCTATCATTAAGAAAAGGTCACTATATAGAAGTAGTGGTAGGAAAATGATCATAGTAGCAGTATAAGGAGTTAGCCTGTGAGCTCATCAAAAACCCAGTGAACTTAAAAAAAGTTGTGATCAAAAAGAGATGGAGGTTGAGAATCAGTGGCTGGTGAGGCATGGGAAGACTGCCCCCTAAAGCTCAAAAAGAGAAATCACATCACTTTCTATCAAAATTATCTTTTTACTTGGGAACTCATTGGGCTTTAATTATCTTGAGGATTTTGCTTTGTACACTAGGCAGAATAAGTACTTTTAGAAAAATGAAAGTATGTTGAAATAACTTACCATAGAATGTGAATTGGAGAGAGCTTACAGACAAGGATAATTGTTTTTATATCTTTACAAAATTGGGAGGCCTTTATGAAAAGTTATTATAAAGCATCAAGACATCCAGCATGAATGGCAGATTAGATGCTTTCTTCATGTAACTGATGAGAAAAGGATCAGAGTAACAAAGGACACTCTATTCTCAGGAGAGAAAGAAGGTGCTGGTTGAGGGTCAAGTAAGAGTGGGTAGGATAACTAAAAAGCACAGGGAAACAGAAAGGTGACTTGAATAGTAGAAGACAGTCTGAAGCTCCAGCCCTGGCTCACTGGGGGCAGGAGAAACCAGAGCTGTAACCATAGGCAGTTTTTCTTCTCTTTTTGAGTAGTACTAGGGATTAAACCCTCAAAGGACAGTCATTCCCTAAGAAGACCCATATCATAATGGAAGACATATCCATCTCAGTAGATGAGCAAATCACTACATACAAACAGATCTGAGAAGGCAAGGCAGCATGACTCCTCCAAAAGTTAAGTACACTTAAGTAGCTGTATTTATTGATGTTGAAATGGTTGAAATGCCTAAGAATTCAGCATTGTACTTTAAAGAGCAACTAATGACTCCAAAGAGGATTTAAATAAATAGATGAAGCAAAGAATTTAAGACTTGAAGAAAAAAAAGAAAAACTAAGCAAAGAAATAGAAAGCTAGAAATCAACAGTAAAATAGACTACAAAAACTATGCAAATACAGAGACATTGGGGAATACACGTTTGAACAGTCAGTGTGGGTCATTGAAGAAATCACTGGAGAAAAAAAAAAAATCCCCAAATCATGTGAAAAAGAAAATGCAACTTAGCAGATTTTTTTAGTATATAATAAAGGCATTTTAAGAGAGAAATTTATAGTTGTGAATGCCTACATTAAAAAATTAGAGTAATCTCAAATAAGTAACTTAACATGGCTTCTTAAGGTCTCATAACAACAAGAAAAAGCTAAAAAGAATAAGTAGATAGGAAGTCATGGATTGTTAAACAAATATCTTAGTTCCCGGTATGAGATGGCTTCTTATGACTTATAATCAGGGCAACCAAATAATGTAGGCACTTGGCAGTCTTCACGGCTGCCCGTTGGCACTAGTTGATAGGACCATGTTGTTGAAGACACAACACACCATTGTTGCAAGTTATAAATAAATCAAGCTGGACCAGGAAGTGGTATATGCCTCTAATCCCAGCACTCGGGAGACAGAGGCAGGTGGATAGCTGTGAGTTCGAGGCCAGCCTGGTCTACAGAGTGATTTCCAGGACAGCTAGAGTTACAAAAGAGAAACTTTGTCTTGAAAAAAAACCAAGAAAAAAAAAAGTCTAAAGATGCTACCGGGAAATTCTTAAGATCTTATGCATGGTTTCAGCAAAGTGGCAGCATATAAAATTAGTGTATACAAATACATAGTTTCATTGTATACTGACAGTGAACATACTAAAAATACAGTCAATCCTGTTTGTAGTAGCCTCATAGTCAAAACCTAGGAATAAGCCCAAGCCAGGAAAGGAGGTAAAGGACCTTTACACTGAGTACACCGAGGAAAGAAATTAGAGAGATGTTCCATGTTTCTGATTTAGCAGAGTTCATATTGTTAAAATGATCATAATTGGTTTAAGCAGTTTACAGATGTAATGCAGTTCCCATAAAATTTCCACTGATATTCTTCATAGAATTTGGAAAAATAAAATCCCAAAATTAATATGGAAGCACAATCTTGAGCAAAAAGACTCAATTAGATACCTGTCTGATTTTGTGTTATATATCAGAGCCACAGCAACAAAAACAGCATAGTACTAGCAGAAAAACAGACGTGGAGACCAGTGGAGCAGAATAGAGTATCCAGAAATAAACACATATATTTCTTGGCCAAGGTGCCTAAAATGTTAGAGAAACATTTCTCTAACATTTTCTCTAACTTAGAGAAAGTACAGTTTTTATAAGCACTACTGAGAAGACTGGATTTCCACATGTAAATAAATGAAACTAGATCTTTATTTTTCACCTTGCACAAAAATCAACTTAAAGGAACCCATGATTTAACATAAGATTTGAAACTACTAGAGAACTACCTAGAGAATCACTTAAAGGTAAAGGCAAGACTTTCTGAATAGGATTCTAATAGCCTAGGTAAAGTAGAACTAATAAGTAAGATTGCATCAAATTAAAAATCTACACAGCAAAAGAAACAATTCCCAGTGTGAAGAAACAGCCCATAAAACAGGAGGAAAATGATCAACAGTTACATATCTACTAGGGGATTAAAACCCAGAGTATTCATAGGACTAAAAAAAATTAAGAACAAAAAGAAGAAATAATCTAACCAATAAATGGGTGAATAAACTGACCAATCAAAGAAAGGATAAAAAACATTTATAAAATGAAGCCATAAATAAAATCATGATTTTTAAGGAAATGGATGGAATTTTTTTTTTGCACTTTAGTAATATGACACTTAATTTTAAATATTCAATAAAGCTAAGCAGTATTATATAACTCATTTCTTGAAGAATAAATTTAAATAATAAATAATAAATTTAAATCTAGATAATAATATCTAATGTAGCATTTGATGTAGATGTTTAATGGATAAAGAACTAATATTTAACAGTTGTAAAAAGACATTACTCATATTATCCAAATCTCACAATGACTATAACAACATTAATGAGATTTATTTTATCTTATTGCTCTATGAGTAATACTCTTTGAGACAGAGTCTTATGTAGCCCAGATTGGTTTCAATCTCTACGTATAACTAAAGCTAGCTTAGAACACCTGATTCTTTGTACCATCCACCTCCTAAATGCCTTAATTGTAGACATGTACCACTACATCTGGCTTTATTTTAATTTATTTTTCAAAATTTATTTATTATAATTTTTCCTTTTCATGTATTGTATTCCAACATCCTTCCACCCCTCCCTTCATTCCTCCAGGCTACTCCGCCATCTTTCCTATCCCTCAGGTCTACCGCCCCATCCCATCCTCCCACTCCCCAAGAAAGAACAGTCTTCCCAGTATTACTATTCAAACATAGTACCTGAATAAGGTAGTCACTGACTTTTGTAATTAAAATATATTGTGATAGGATTGCTTAAGATCCTTAAAATATCTTGGAAGAGAATTGGCCGCTGTATAGAATCTGGCTTTTACTTATAGTAGAACATTGCATCACTTGTAGGATATTATTATGACAGCTATTTGCTGTTAGACGTGGGCTGCTGAATCTTAACTGTAGATTTCTAAAAGGTCACTCTGGAAAATCCTTCTAGGAATGGTGGTTGTGGATGAACTACACATGCTCGGGGACTCGCACCGAGGTTATCTTCTGGAACTTTTGCTGACCAAGATTTGCTATATTACTCAGAAATCAGCATCATGGTAAGTACTTGAAATGAGTGATTTTCTGATATTTGAAAAGATAGTGAGAAAGAATCTGTAAAACATGAAAAAGTAAGATTTACAAGAGTATAGAACTTTTTTATTTAAAGAAATTCATGTATAGTAGTGCTCTTGTTGTAAAAGTAGTTCTTAATTGATGTTAGACTACTTCCAGATATTTAAACATTTCTGACTAGTCACTATTAATGTATAGGTTATGAGATTTTTTGATAGATTAAATATCCAGTGCTTGTATTTGTCACTTATGCATCTATCTAATTTAAATAACATAGACTGATTTTATAAAATGGCATTTTTCAACCCCTACTTTTTGGAGTATAAACTGTCAACTTTTCTAGCTTAAAAATTAAAAAAAAAAAAAAATTCCAGCTACCACTACTTCCAGGTACTTGAATTTTTAGTTTTAGACTTATTGTATTGATTTGTGTTATTTTAATAATTAAATTAAAAAACAAATTTTATTATTAAGCTTACAAATAAAATAATTATCATACACCAAAATTTACCAGACTCAAAGTCTATACATCTAAACCAACTTCTACAGTTAGAATAGCCGTTCATGATGGATTTTACACTTCATTACCCAATATATTTTTATGTTTTTTTTAGACTACTTTCAAACATTTAAACATTTCTGACTGCTCATTTAGACTACCACCATAAATGAGAACTCTATGATAGAATTAATGCTTGGAAAACAGTTAACTTTATGTTCTTTTTCATAACTCGTGTCCATTACCCTCACACTGTCCTTCCAAATCTCTTAACATTTAGCCTTTCTTATTCTCTTTTCTACATGATATATTGTACCTGTGTTTCTATTTGTTTTCATTTATACATATAGATTATGCGTATGAGAAAGAACATAAATTTCTTTTTCTTTTTGAGATTGTGTGACCTTGCTAAGATTATACAATCAAAGACCATACAGTTTTCTATACATTTGGTAATTTCATTTATCTTTAAAGCTGAATAGTTTTCGTGTGTGTGTGTGTATCAAGTTTTCATTATGCATCCATTTGTTGATAGACAAATAGGTTGATTCCATTTTTTGTTATTGTGAATAAAGCATCTATTATCATGGGAGTACAGATATATATGTGGTAGGTTTGCAGTTCTCTGGATATATGCCCAGAAATGAAGAGTAAGAAGACAGTTCTGTTTTTAATTTTTTGAGAAATCTTTGAACTGATTTTAACTATGGTTGTATTAATCTTCTCTTGTACCTACACTAGTAGTGAATCCTCTTCAACATTTGTTGGGTCTCTAATATTTGTTGTCAGATTTGTTGATGAGAGCTATTCTGAGTGGAGAGAGGTGCTATCTCAGAGTAGTTTTAATTTACATTTCTTTGATGGATAGGAAATTGAATAATTTAAAAAATAGTTACTGACCATTTATATTTCTGGTTTTTTTTTTTTTCTATTTTGAAAACTGTCTGTTCTATTCATTTGCCTATTTGTTGATTGCTTATTGGTAGTTTTACTTTCTTGGTGTTTATTTTTGCAATTCTTGGTAAATTCTGGATATTATTCCCTTGACTGTTGTGGACTGTGCGCTCAGCTGACTGTTTCCTTTGCTGTTCAGAAACTATTGTCATGCAACTCCATCTATTGATACTTAGGGCTAGTTTCTGTGCTGTTGTTGATGTGCTATTCAAAAACCCCATGCCAGGCACACACCTTTAATCTCAGCCTGGGGAGGCAGAGGCAGAGAGATCTCTGAGTTGAGGCCTGCCTGGACTACATATAGAGTCCAGGTCAGCCAAGGCTGCATAGTGAAACCCTTTCTCAAAAGCACAACGCAAAACAAAAACTTGAGACTCTGAAACTTATAAAAAACAAAAACAAAAACCTAGGGGATACCTTTCAAGATATTTGGGTAGGCAAAAACCTTTTTTTTTGTTTGTTTGTTTTGTTTTGTTTTGTTTGAGACAAGTGTCTCACTATATACCCTTGGCTGGCTGGAACTTGCTATGTTGACCAGGCTTTCCTTGAACTCATGGAGATTCACCTGCCTCTGCCTCCTGAGTGCTGGGATTGCAACCTGTTTCAGGTTTTAAATTAAGCCTGTTGATCTATTTTGAATTGATATTCATACAAATTTTGATAGGGATTTCCTGCTATGGGAAACGATATTTTTCTTAATATTTCCTATTCATCCGTAACCAGTTTCTTCCCACCATCTTCAGTTTTTCTTTATCCACTCACCATCTTTACACTCTCCCAAGTAGGATACTAACTTTGCTTATGTCATCATTCAATGTTATAGTGATATGGCATTGTTAACTCAGCTATAGTGTGTTGCAATTGTTTTCACCTTTTAAAAGGCCTGTTTGTTTTTCTTATACTATTACAAATCTTTATTGTTTGATGGCTTGGTTTTCTATATACTATTCTACATACTCATCCCTCCCTTTGGCCCTATTCACATAAATCTCCAACTAATATATTTTAGTCCATTTGCTATTCCAATCAAGATGTCATCTGTAGCAGGTTTCTACTGTTCTTTTTTTACTCTCTAGCTCAGGGAAGAAAACAGAAGGATGTAAAGATAGAAAGAAGTCTTCATTATCCTTGTAGACGGCCTACAAAGAGAGACAGAAAGGAAGAAATACTTACAACCTTTCTTGGCTGTCCCAAGCTTGGAGAGCAGGAATGGATAGGGAGCTGGACTAATGTCTCAGTGCAATATCTTCCAATCTAGTTCCTCTAACGAAAGTCACTTTAAGCAATAAGCACTCAACAACAAACTAAGCAACAACCCACCTATGCACCCAACAACCAACGAACCCCGACTCTCTAGGTTTCAAGCCAATATGTACTCTAAGCAAAGTTCCCAGAAGTCCAAGCAGCACTCAATCAAAAGGACAAAATATTTGCACATAACAAAATCATAATCGCTAAAAACAGTCTAAATCAAACTCATTATCATCCACTACACCTGGGATGGGGGGCAAAACATATTCCAAAAGCCATTCTGTGTTTTTAAAGAATCCAGAATCACAAAACTCCTTCAAAGTAACTTGCTACAGCTATCTTTAAATTTTTCTTAAAAGATTATTTTATGTGTATGAGTGTTTTGCCTGTATATATGTATGTATACCATCTGCATTCTGGAGGCCAATAGATGTGGGAGGACGGTGTCAGATGCCCTGGAACTGGAGTTATGGACAGTTACGAACCATGTGGATGCTGGTTATTGAACTCAGTCCTCTGGAAGAGCAGCCATTGCTCTTAGCCACTGATCCATCTCTTCAGCCCCACAAGTCCTCTTGAAGAGCTTTCTCATAAAACCTTCCAAGTTGTTCTAGTTTGGAGAAGTGACCAGACTGTCTATGAGCTGCACAGCTGTCATCTTTATTATCGTCTTTTATTTCTTTGTGTCTTTTGCTGGAAACAAAGTCTTTTGATTTATTTGCTCATTTTGATGGGCATAATTTCAAGGAAGCTATGCTTTACTTCATTGAACCACTGTGGCATAATTTTTTGAGGACTTACAGTTTTGAAAATGCCCTATGATTATCTCAAATATTGTTCATGAAGAAAAGTCAAAGTTTATTTTTTTCTTTGAAGTTATCTTGTATTACTTTATATTCCTGTTTTTAGAAATCCAGCACCATGCTGATGCTTCATCCTGTGTTCAGGATGAACATTTTAAATGTTAAATGTTAAAATTAAATTTAAAAACATTTTTTACTTGAGACAAGATCATGTAATCTGTAGCTCAGACTAGCTTTGAACACAGATCCTCCTGACTTTTCCTCTCTAGTGCTAGTATTATAGGTATACTATGCCTGGGTCTTAACTTTATATTTTTTAATTCTCTCTTGGGGCAGAGTTCCTTTGCTTTTTCACTGTGATAGTCAAAATTCTAACAAATTCTAATGAATATGACTTTTGCTTATTTTTCTCCATTATACTGGACTTTCAATTATTTCTTTATAGTTCGTAAGATCTGAACAAATATCACTTAGTATATGATAGAAAAAGATAATGATTGTATCCTAAATCACTGTGGATGTAGGACTGATGCAGTCATCAAATTTGACCTAGTATATATATGTTTAACAGTCATCAAAAACATCAGAGTAGCTGAGTGTGTGGCAGCTACACTTATAATCCCAATATTTGGGGTTTTTAGGAGAAAGATATTAAGTTCAAGATCTAAAGGCTGGATAAAGGACAACCCACACTGCCTGCAGCTGCCAAACAAAATTAATGTATGTGTTCTCAGTTTTTATGTGAAGCATATATAGACAATAAAGTCACATTCTGGACCATAAAGCAAATGGTAATGCATTTTGAAAGGCTGAAATTACTTCAGGTATATTCTTTGGGAACAGTGGAATTCAGGTTGAATAAATATAAGGAAAATATAACTAGACAATGCCTATAGTTTCAGAAATTACCTAATACATGTTGAACTAATTTTTGTGTCAAACGTGTAAAAAAAAAAAAATGCTACAACTAACTAAGAAAAACAGCTCAGTATATCAGCAAGAGGCTTAAACTGACATTTGCAAGAGTGGTTCTAAGTGGTCTACACATGTGAAATGGCACATAGCCTCATTAATCATCAGAGAAATTACTTCAAATAAGTATTGCTATAGTATCTACATAATGTTTATCATGAGTATGATCGACAATTCAGTTGTCAGATGGTGACAAGATTGTGGAATAGTAAAGCACTCAGATTGTGAGAGTGCTACTTTGGTACAGTCTCCCTGGAAAATAGCTTCATATCACTCATTAAATTTGAATGTCTGACCGATAATCTGTAATCAAGTAACTTTATTCCCAGATCTGTACTCTAAAGAAATGTCTGCATTTGTGTACCAAAGGCCATGACCAAGAATATTGTTAGCAGTACTATGTGTTAATTTCTGCACATTTCTTAATATGATTTTCATTTGTTTTTTGCAGCCAGGCAGATTCAGCCAGTACTCTGTCTAATGCTATACAAATTGTTGGCATGAGTGCTACTCTTCCTAATTTGCAGCTTGTAGCTTCTTGGTTGAATGCTGAACTTTACCATACTGACTTTCGTCCTGTACCACTTTTGGAAACAATAAAAATAGGAAATTCCATATATGACTCTTCAATGAACCTTGTGAGAGAATTTCAACCCCTGCTCCAAGTGAAGGTAAATAAGTACTGTTGCATCTCCACTGTCAGTATAATTAGAGGTTGAATAGTAGTAGCAGAATGTATATTACATATCTGTTAGAATTAATATTTGGCTAATTAATTTTACCTTAAATAATTGATGAGAGTACTGAGAAAGAGAATGTAGTATGCTTTTAGTTTAAATGTTCATCATTTCCAGATATATAATATGAACATTTAAAACTGGATTGTTTTTCCTAGTTAATCAGGAGACTTTCCTGTGGTTTAATTGATATTAAATACTCATGTGGAACACTGGAATTTGTTAAGTGGTAGATTTATTATATAGTAAGTATATTGAATAAGAAGAATATTGTTTTAACAGTCAGACCTTCCTTAGACACTGAAGAAAGATACACAAAATGGCTGATGTAGTATTAGCTCATTCACGAAACCTCTCTGAATATTCTATCTTTATGTATAAGGTAGAGTATAATATTTTGGTGTTAATAAGAATCCTATATGATTTTGTGTGTGTGGCACTTGTATGTAGCAATTGTAATATACTTGATAAATGAAAACTACTTTCTGATACTCCTGCATACATTCTTACAGGATAGAGAGGCTTCCACATTCTCTTTGAATCACTAAGTTGGGTTTTTTGTTTTGTTTTGTTTTGTTGTTTACTGGTATTTTTTGTTTGTTTGTTTTTGTGACAGGGTTTCTCTGTGTTGTCCTAGAACTCACTTTGTAGACCAGGCTGGTCTCAGAAACACAATGATCTCCCTGCCTCTGCCTCCCAAGTACTGGGGTTAAGGGCATATGCCACTACAACTGGCTTAATGAGGTTTATCTTTATTGTAAATGAGTTTTTATACCTTTGAATCAAAGCACCTTTTTTTAATGAATATAAAATGTATAATTTTAACCCAATGTGAATATGTTTTGAAGGCATGACTGATAAAGCCATTTCTCTGTTTGTAGGGAGACGAAGACCACATTGTCAGTTTATGTTATGAGACCATTCGTGATAACCATTCAGTATTACTCTTTTGTCCATCAAAAAAATGGTGTGAGAAGGTAGCAGATATCATTGCCCGAGAGTTTTATAATCTGCACCATCAAACCGGAGGTGAGTGACAGGTAGAAATAAAGCCTCCATCCTTACTATGGTTGACAAGTGTCACTAATGATAGTAGCAAAGCAGGTCTGTTCATCACTGTCACTGTGTGTCAGCTAGATATTCTTGACAAAGCTGCTTTTGTGGTTCTAGGCCTGTTTTGTCCTCGTCATACATAATGCGCGCTTGTACTCAGGATAATTGTCTTCTGACTTTTAGAGTACTTTGTATGTAGGTTCTTCATTTAGGATCCATGCACTTTGAGAGATTGAATCTCTGGAGCCCCTGAGTTGCATGCAAAATTACACTAAATACATTTTTCCCCCCTAGAGAAAGTTTGTTTCTCCAGAAACTCTAGAAACTCCAGAAAGACTGTCTCTCTTTAATATCGAGAGGTACAACTAAAAAGAATCATACATACATATACATGTAGATAGAATCAACTTTAGCATTGTAATATTATGCGTAAGATAATGCATTGCTCGGAGTGTGTAGTGACGAATTTTAGTGTATGGGTGCTTGTGTCTGCTTATCTGCCACTATTAGAGTCGTCCTATTGAATGTTTCCGCTCGGAACGGTGTGCTCTTTTGTTGTCAGTCTCCTGCCTCTGTTGTCAGCTTCAGCCAACTGTTGACATGACTTCACTGACTTTAGATTTCTATGCCTTTTCTGAAAATTTCATGTAAGTGACGCCACAGAGTATGTGCATATCTTTTGTAAATAGTTTCTTTCACGCAGCATGATGTTTTTAGGTCCATTCAAGATATTGCATTAATGAACTTGTTTTTTGAAATACTGAATGGTTACTTGGCAACTGCAATAACTATTACTGTATGTTTTGGCTGCTTATAGGATGATCACTGTAGCCTCAACATTTTTCCGAGCACGCGCTCATGTGTGGTGTTTGCTTATTCTGACATCTGACTCTCTCAAAGGTTTTTTCTCTTGTTTGCTTTTGCTCCTGTATTGAGGCCTTACTTTTCATGTTTTTTTTGTTGAATTTTGGACCTTTTAGATAATATCATATCACCTCTGAATATTGTTTCCTTCTTTCATCTTTCCTTTTTATTTTACTTATTCTTTCTATAAAACTTTACAAAATACTTAAGATTGTATCTATAATATTTAAGTTGAAAGTATCTATGATTAAAGAAATAATTTTTTAAAATTTAGTTTGTATGTTTTGTACTCGGTTTCCTTCCCTCTTCCACTCCTTCTCTCCTTCTCACCCACTTCTTGTGTCTTAGAAGTAAGTTAATTTGAAATAAATATTTTCTTATAAATGAGCTGTTATCACTGAGATTCTTCTAAGTCTTGAGGTTATTACCTTTGCGATGAAGTTCTAGAACTATAGAGCAGTTCTAGTTACAGGATATTAGAATATTTTATTATTTCTTGCCAGTGAGTGGTGCCGTGAGGGTAGGGAGTGAGTATTCAGCTTTGTGGCGAGTGAGCTGTGTTGACGTTTATGCCAACTGCTGTCTGAGCCGGCACTTTGTTATCATTGTCGTCTGTCTTCCAGGCCATCTCACCTGCTGCTGTCTATACCATGCTAAAGCATACTCTTAAATTATGCCATGGCAACTTGTACTCCTTAAGGAACGGAGACATCATGTTCTTTAATGTTGTTATTTTTGATTTGATGTAGTAGTGCCCAAATGCAGTGTTTGGATTGGAGCCTGGTCTGGAATGTGATGCTATTTTCTCCAGAAAAATAAAGTTGCACATTTTTTATCAACTGAAATTTAAAATTTGGAATTATCTTACTAATTTTTTTCTCTGTTTCTTTTTCTCTCTTTTTCTTTTTTCTTCTTCCTTCCTTTCCTTCTTCTCTTCCTTTCTTTCTTTCTCTTTCTTTCTTTCTTTCTTTCTTTCTTTCTTTCTTTCTTTCTTTCTTTTTTTTTTTTTTTTTTGAGACAGGGATTTATTTGTTGTAATTCTTGCTGTCCTGGAACTCTCTCTGTAGAACAGGCTGCCTAGAACACACGGAAATCTGCCTGCTTCAACCTTCCAAGTATGGGGATTAAAGGCATTTACCGCCACCTGGCTGTCTTATGAATTTTTTAACCTTAAAATGAATTCTTTTGGGCTGAGGAGATAGCTCAGTTAGTGAAGTGCTCACCTTGAAAACACAAAGACATGAGTTTGATCTCCAAAACCACAATTAAAAAAAAAAAAAGGCAAACCCTGGCATAGTGGTATGCTTGTAATCCCAGCACCGGATGGTGGTGACAGGTAGACTGTGGGTCGTCCAGCATTGCTTGCTTTGGAAGTTCCAGGGTAATGAGAAGCCTTGCCTCAAAAAACCAAGTGAACAGTACCTGAGGAACAGCATTTGACATTGTTCTCTTATTTCTACATGCATGTGCACACATGTTCACCTACACACACATGAACATAGACATACATACTCACACATAAAGTTCAGAAAAACCTGAAAGTCTGGGGAAATTCTTTAAGAAGATAGAGTTCCTGTGTTAAAATCTTACTTGGGAAGAAGTAACAGTAAAAGGCAACACCAGAAGGTAGCATGTGACTATTAGGTTAGTGACAAAGATGCTAGAATAGTTTACAGAGGGTACTAGGACCCTAGGCAGTGCTGATGTGCAGGTTGATGGGACACATCTTGAGCAAGGATTTTGATGTTTAGGCTTTGATTGGTATGTTAGTTACTTTATTGTCACTGTGACAGAAGCAACTTTGGAAAATTTTGTTTTGGTTCATGGTTTCAGAGGCTATAAGTATATCGTAGTGGGAAGAAGTAAGCAAGAGTTCATGGAAGCAAAAGCAAATGAATTGTTCTCCTTACATCATGGAAGCAGACAGGAAGCACATGGCAAAGGCTAGAACCACAGGTAGACCTTACTCTTAACGGTGTACCTTCAGTGGCCCACTGTTGTCAGCCAGACCCCACCTTCTAAAAGATCCATACCTGCTACCATCTGTGGACAAGGCATTAAAACAGGAGGAGCCTGTAGGGAACATTTTATACTATTATCACTAGTGATAATGCTTTCCTTTCTCCAGGAGGCTCCTTTGATCCTCTCCTTTAAATATCTTGTCTCCTTAAAGCTGAGCTTCCTAACTTTGGGCTACTTTATTAGAACTAGTCACATTCCGTATTGGTTATATCATACTGTCCTGGCTTTAAAAGATCCACAGATGATGATAGTATGTGGCAGTTTCTGAACCTGATCTTTATTTCTGTCATGACTTGAAAACTCTTGTTCAGTTGATTGTGTGTGTGTGTTTGACAGGATCAGTAAGACTCCCTGAATTTCCACCAGTGATTCTAGAGCAAAACGGCCTTCTGGAAGTGATGGATCAGTTAAAACGTTCACCTTCAGGACTAGACTCTGTGTTGAAGAAGACAGTGCCATGGGGAGTAGCATTTCATCATGCAGGTATTCCATGTTTATAATCTTATATTAAGATGTTCTCATCAAGGGCTGGAGACATGACTCTGCTTAAGAGCACTTGTTGCTCTTGCAGAGGACCTGGGTTTGATTCCCAAGACCTGTGTGGCAAACTGCCTGTAACTCCAGTTCTAGGGGAACTAATGCCCTCTTCCGCTCTCTGTGGGCTCCTGTACTCATGTAATGCACACATATTCATGCAGATTAACACACAAACATAAAATAATAAAATGAATCTGAAAAAAAATTTAAAGACTTCAACATACTTTAATAATTTCTTCATTTTATATGTATGTGAGTTTATTTCTTATTGATCACACTTAATACTTTTAGATTTCATTTTAAGAATCAGTGGATTAATCAACAAGAGCAAAAACAGTTTAAGCTCATCTGAATTGTATAGATATACTAAAAAATGGACTTATTTTCAAACTTCCAGGAAAGTGAATCCTAAAATTTGTTTTATTTTGCATTTATGTTAGACTGATGCTTTCTACTCAAATTTGATACTACTCTGTTTCCTTTTATGTCAAGTATTGACATAGTCTCACAGATATAGCAAAGTCAAATTTATTTTAGAAAATGTCCTTGAATTGGAGAGGACCAGAAATGAAAAATCTGGTGGGTGGGCTGTCAGAATCACCAGTGTTATGGCAGTCACCGACTGAAGTGCTTGATCTTGTGTGTTCAGATTGCAATCATAAGAATATTTTCTAGGATTGGAAATTTAATCCTTTCAGTTTTATTCAATTGATAGTTTCATTCAACTGTAAATTTATATATATATATATATATATATATATATATATATATATATATACACACACATATATATATGTATATATAAAATGATTTTAGTGATTAAAAAACCATGATGAAATTTTAAAATAAAATTTCAAAGCGTGTATATGTGAGTACATAGCCACACACAAAAACACAGGTATCGTTGATCAGTAGCATGCACTTTAATTTAGCCTGCTGTCTGTTCTTATAAATTAAGTTTTATTGGAACATGGGCCTACTTACTTGATCTGCTGCTGTCGTCACTTAATAAAAGCAGGGTTTTTCAGCAGAAACTATCAATTAATTCCATGTAAAATATAGGTAATTTTGCTGACCTGTGTTAAAAGATGCCTAAAGATGGCAGATTATAGTCTTAAATAGGCAGACTGTTGATGTTTTTCTTCATAATCTTAACTATGATATGCAAGATCTTTAAAAGCTTGTAGTCAACTGTCAAATCAATTTATAAGTGATCAGGTGTTTTCATTCTGTGGTCATATTTTGGGACCTGCATTTTGTTTAGGTCTTACTTTTGAGGAGAGAGATATCATTGAAGGAGCCTTCCGTCAAAGTCTTATTAGGGTCTTGGCAGCAACATCTACTCTTTCTTCTGGAGTGAATCTTCCTGCACGCAGAGTGATTATTCGTACTCCAATTTTCGGTGGCCAGC
The DNA here is from genome assembly GCA_026225945.1 of Cricetomys ansorgei. Classification (NCBI taxonomy): domain Eukaryota; kingdom Metazoa; phylum Chordata; class Mammalia; order Rodentia; family Nesomyidae; genus Cricetomys; species Cricetomys ansorgei. The sequence goes on along the minus strand of JAMJFZ010003266.1, from coordinate 101,103 downwards.
CTTTAGACATCCTCACTTATAAGCAGATGGTTGGTCGTGCTGGCAGGAAAGGAGTGGACACAATGGGTGAGTTTGGATTCAGTTGTCATCATGGTTATCCTGATGGACAGTCTACTTAAAAGTTGACTAACCTAGCTATTTCTCATCTTGATATATTTCTTATTGTGCAGTACACTTTTAATTAAATAATATAAATGTTTTGTAAATAAGGTTTTGTAAATGTCTTTCAAAATGTAAAGGGTATTTTTAAAAACGAAGGTGTGGGTTTGGCTATTTTGCCATTTGGATCTGGGCTCAGAACGTATTTGAAATGTTTCTAAAATATAACAATTTTTCTCTCTGGCTACTTGACTCAGCCTCTCTGTTACCTGCTGCTAGATTTCTAACTTGTAACCTTTAAAACTTCAGTTAGCTCATAGGGTTAGGGAGAAAATGAAAGGATAGGAAGGAAAGAGAAGCCTTTATAGCCCTGTTTTGGCTGTCTTAATCTGTCTATGTCTGGGGAACTGAACTAGCTCTGAACTAACGCCCACTCTGGTTTAGCTTCTCCCAGCACAGCACTTACTGAGATCTAAATTGCAACTTTAAAAAAACCCTAGTTAGTTCATTTTATTTGTCCTTATTTTTGCCTGCTTCTCTATCATCTACTTTTGTGCTCTCTTTCCCTAGAGCAGCAACTCTTAGCTCTTATTCTTAGCTTATATCTCCTGTAACTGTCAAACTGCCTTCCACTGCCCTCTTTTATCCCCTCCAGCTGTTCCCAGAAGTCCAAGCGGCATACAGACACACGGGGAGGGGCATATCCCTGGCAAAGCTTCACTCTACATTTCCCCCCTTCTACTAAGATACAAGTTGTGCAATATTGATTACTTTTCCTCTTTTAGTCTTCAGCAGTTTATATTTTGCATTCACGCATAATGCGTTACTAACAGAGTAAAAATTCAGGGGTTATGACGTTGCTGGAATTAGTCCCCTTTCTTTGAAGCTATTACTTTGAGGCAGATGGCAAATGTCTCTATCAGATTCTGTCTTGCAACTATTTACAATAATCCATTATCTATAGAATTACTATTGGAATCTTCATGTTTCAAGGAACTCTGATGTTCCCTGATGTCATTAAAGGCAACAGTCTACTTCAAAAGACAATCTATTCCCTTGAATCTGGAACTCTGGCTTTAAGAAGTTTTCCTCTAGTTTCTGTTTAGTGTTTTCTTCCTCTGGAAATTGTGTCAAACTTGCAGTGATGAGACTTTGCTCTCAATATCTTTTCTTGGAACCTTCTGATGACTGCCAGCCAACTGTTCCAAATCAGCCAAAGTGAGATGCATACATGGACAGCTTTTTCATCAAGGCTTCATATTTTTCATCTTTATACTCTTTACTGTCACTGGTATTTGAGTCAGATGGACGTTTAGATTTCAGAAACTTTACTCCGTAACCCAGGCTGATTGTGGCTTTTAGTTTTTGTACTCTACTACAATCTTTAGAAGGCTCTGTCTTTTTTAAAAGAACTTTTCTTTCCATAGTCACACTTTTAAGGTTAGTGGTCAGGGTTTTCAGGAGATCTTCCTGGCTCAAATCTAATTTTTTATCAGTTTTGATGGTACCCACAAATTCTCATTTCCACTGGAAATAAAAGCGTACTCCCTACCCCATCATAAAACTTGTCCTGGTTTCCACTCAGATGTTAATATGTCTTTATGATATATAGGTTGATTCAACTCCAAAGATTTTTTGCCTTTCAATGGCTGTAGTTCCTGTCTCATTACCATTCAGAAAATTTAAAGTTAGTAGTGCACTATGTAGTCTATCTCTGGGAGTCTTTGTTATTCCCTTTTTGTATTACAAGCATTTCCATTAATGCTCGATTAGATCTTTCTATAATTGCTTGTCCTGTGGAATTGTGTGGTATGCTAGTAATACACTTTATGCCATAGTATGCAAAGAATTTTCTCATTTTACTAGAGACATATGCAGGGGCATTATCAGTCTTAATTTGTAAAGGTCTTCCCATAATAGCCATTATTTCCAGTAAATGTGTAATTACAGAATCAGCCCTTTCAGAACTCAAATTAGAAGTCCATTGCAATCCTGAATAAGTGTCAAAAATACGGCGTACAAACTTTAGTTTCCCAAATTCCACAACATGGAACACATCTGCTTGCCAGATTTCTCCTCTTTTAGTACCCTTAGGGTTACTTCCAGCAGGCAATGGGACTTGATTATACAAGGAACACATTGGACAATTCTTTATTATCTCCTTGGCTTGTTGCCAAGTAATAGAGAAGTTCATTTTTAAATCTTTGCTGTTTGCATGGTGCTTTTCATGAAATTTTGAGGCTTCTAACATATTTCCTATCATTAACTGATTGATCTCATCATTCCCTTGTGCCACTGGACCTGGCAACCTTGTATAAGATCTAATATGAGTAATATATATTGGACAACTCCTATTTTGAATTGCTTGATGCAGCTGCATAAATAACGATGTTAATTCGGAATTATCAGGAATAAATTCAGCAGTTTCTATATGCAAAACCACCCTTTCTGCATACTGAGAATCAGTGATAATGTTGAGGGATTCAGGAAAGTCTAACAGCACCATAAGAATAGCATATAACTCTGACTTTTTAACTGAAGCTTATGGACTTTGATTGACTTTACTTATTTTTTCTGACTTATAGCCTGCCATTCCTGATTTATTCGCATCAGTATAAAATGTAGGTGCTCCAGAAATAGGTTTTTCTCTCAGTATACGAGGGCGTATCCATTCAGTCCTTTTGATAAGCTGAATTTGCTTACTTTTAGGATATTTGTTAGTAATTTCTCCCAAATAATTGCTACAAGCCCTTTGACAATCTTCATTGATTGTCCATAATGATGTAATCTCAGCATTTGTGTAAGGCACTGCTATTTCTGCTGGATCTGTTCCTAACAGCTGACGAAGTCTTATTCTTCCCTTTATAATTAAATCAGCAACTTTTTCTACGTAGGTCTTTAATTTTTCACTCTGCTTATGTGCCATAAATACCCATTCTAAGATATTACCTCTCTCTGCATCAGAATTCCAGTAGGGAATGTTTTGAATCAATGATGACCAAAATACAACTCAGTTGAGGATCTATGGGATTCACATATGCATCTTGTAGTCTCTTTTCTAACCAGAGTTAACTCTTGCTCTGCTGCAGCGGTTAAGTGCCTTGGACTATCTAGGTTGGAGTCTCCTTGTAACGTTTGAAACAAATTGCTTAGCTCTTGCATAGTTAATCCAATTGTGGGTCTTACCCAACTGATACCTCCCATTAGTTTTTGAAAACCATTAAGAGTTCACAACTGATCTCTTCTGATCTGTATCTTTTGTGGTTAAATTTTTTGCTGACTTACCTTATAACCTAGATAGTTAATAGAATCTCCTCTTTGTATTTTTTCAGGAGAAATTTGCAAACCCCAACAGCGTAAGATTCTTTTTGTTTCATCAAACAATTTTTTCCAAAGTATTTTGGTCAGAATCAGCTAACAAATCAGCTAACAAACAAAAAAATCCATATAATTGTAAATAACAGATTGGGGAAATTGTTTTTTAATTAGTTCCAATGGTTGTTGCATGAAGTATTGACATAATGTTGGACTATTTAACATTTCCTGGGGAAGGATTTTCCACTGATATCTTTTGACAAGTTGATTATTGTTATAGGTAGATACCGTAAAAAGCAAATTTCTCCTTGTCCTGCTTTTGCAAAGGGACAATAAACAAACAGTCTTTTAAATCAATCACTATCAAATGCCATGCTTTAGGTAATAAGGAAGGTAAAGGAATTCCAGGCTGTAATGGTCCCATGGGCTGAATTGCCTTGTTTATAGCCCTCAAATCAGTTAACGTTCTCCATTTCCCAGATTTTTTTCTTTATTACAAATATACAGGTGAGTTCCATGAACTGGCAGATTCCTCTATATGCCGAGCTTTTAATTGCTCTTCTACCAGCTGTTCTAAAGCCTTCAGTTTCTCTTTGGTTAGGGGCCACTGGTCCACTCATAGAGGCTTGTTAGTTAAGCATTTTAAGGGTAGAGCAGTTGGTATGGCTTTAGCAGTGGCCCTCTTTATAAATTTGGAAACTCTATACCTGCTATGTTTGGCTTTTGGACAACCTGTACAGCCTGTGCATCCCCCTTATTAAGAACATCTTCCCTTTGTAACCTTATTTTATCTATCCTTTCTGGGATTGAAGGGATATTAACCTGAGTTCCCCATTGTTGCAATAAATCTCTTCCCGATAAATTTATAGCAATGTCAGCCACATAAGGCTTTAACTTTCCCTTTTGCCCATCTGATTCCAAACATTTAACCCAATTCACACTTTGCTTTACATGGGATAATGTCTCAATTCCTATAAACTGTGTGGTTACTTCCTGAATGGGCCAATTTGAATTCCATAACTCATGGGAGATTATTGTTACGTCTGCACCTGTGTCTACCAACCCTTCTATTTCAGTGCCATTTAATTTCATTTTTAATTTTGGCCTTTTATCATTAATGACAGCCTGTCAGAACACATGTTTCCCAATGCTTCCAAACCCACCTGTTCTCTCTGTTGGTGCAGGTTTTCTTTTGATATAGGGAAACAATAACAGTTGTGCAATCCTATCTCCTGCATTAAATTGCAGGTCTCTTGTTACGTAGACCATAATTTTAATTTCTCCCTTAGAATCTCCATCTATAATTCCAGGATGCGCAATAAAACCCTTTAATGTATGGTTGCATATACCTAAAATCATTCCTATTGTCCCTGGTGGAAGAGGACTATAAAATCCAGTATGAATTTTATAGCATTGAACATTTGGGGATAGGGTAAGCTGTCTGTCTATAGCCAGATCTAATGCAGCACTGCCTTCGGTAGCATGCATCAGATTTCCGACACTCAGTTTGGATCTTTTGGTTTGCATACTGCCCCAGTGCTGACAGAACACAAGCAGCTCATTTTTTCTTTAGGGGCCCCTGCTAGGACCCTTGTGGCGTTTCCAGACTGCAAAGAATTCCCCTGTATATCTGCCTCTCTTGGATCTCTACTCATTTGCCCAATGTCTACTCTTTCCACACCATCTGCACACCCATGGAAATCTCCTTTTTTCTGACTAATATTTACAGAAACCATTGCCCTTAGAAGCTGCTTGGTCACATTTTTTTTTTTTTTCTTTTCTGCAAATGCCTGAGTCTTCCACAGTTAAAGCATTGGGCATTTTGGTATTTCAGCCCTCTTAACTGTAGCTTGTCCTATTATAATAGCTGTGTTAAGTATTAGAACCAATATCCACAGTAGCACAGCTCCATTGATCCAATGATGCAGAATTTTCTTTTAATGGCCTTAAAACGTTTACACTTTGCGTTTGCATTTTCAAATGCCATTGTCAATCAGCACCTGTCTCGCTTCAGGGCCTGAAATGGCTTTATTAACTGCTGCAGTTAACCTTTGTAAAAAAAAAAAAAAAAAAAAAAAAAAAAAAATCAGTAAAAGCTTCATTTGAGCCTTGTATAATTTTTGTGAATGAGGTGGACTTTTTTCTTGGTTCCTCTATCATTCCCCAAGCTTGTAAAGCTGCTCCACAACACTGTTCTATGGTCAAGTCATCAAACATAATCTGTTCTTGTAATTCAGTGTACTGACCCTCACTAAGGAGCTGATTTCGGTTAATATTTATTCCTTCAGCACTATTCTGCTATTAGATATTTGTTGCTTCTTCCCTTCACCAAGTTAACCATTGTAGCTGAGGGCCTGCCTCTAGTATAGCTGATATTAACCTTTTCCAATCCAATGGGACTATCTGATATTGCAGTGCCCAGTTACTCAGGACCTGCTTTACATAGGGCGAGTGCATGCCATACAACACCAAAGCCTCCTTCAATTTCCTTAAACTGCTCATTTCTATCGGATGCCACTTCGTTTCATTGTAACCTTGGAGATGATCCTTATCAGCTGGAATGTGCTGGACCACTACTGGAAATGCTGAAAGTGACTTTATGACCGTAGGCTGGCTTTTCTGATCATTTTCCTGTACAAGCTACCCCTTATATTCTCTCTGGGTAAAATCCTTCTCTCTGTCACTGGGAAGGAGCCCAGTTGTATTTATTCCCTGTTCTTCAGTCTGTACTCCCTTTTCATCAGTGTTTCCTTTCCCTCCCCTTGACAGTCCTCCTCAAGTTTGTGTTCCCAGTTTCTTAGTCTCCCTTTTTTCCACCCTTTCAAACTTCCCCCCCATATTTCCTTTAACAGCTCCACCAATTCCTTTTTTGAAGAGAAAGAAAAAGTTGAGCCCCTTTGTTCTGTTTTTCCTGGTTTAGTTTTTTTCATTCCCCCTTCAACTCTAATTGGCTAGCTACTTCTTTATTGTTTTTTTAATCAAAATATAAAAAAAAGAGGAAAAAGAAAAAAAACATAACATGGTTGAAATTAAGGTAGTATATATTCCTGTAGTATCAGCTGTTATAAATGCTTTGTTAGCTTCTTGAACACAGAAATCCATCCCTTCTTCCTCTGCTTTTCCCTCTACATTTGACATCAAGTTTCCCATCATTTTTATCCTTTATCTTATTTCAAGCCCCTCATATGGACACCAAAATGTAAATATTAATAATATTTGCTTTTGTAGATAAAGTTTTGTAATATGATAGAGGGTTTAAAGAGGAAATGAACAAATTCTTTAAAGAGTCTACAGTACAAGGAAATGAAGAAAACAGTTCATAACCTGAAAGTGAAAATAGAATCAATAAGCCAGGTGTGGTAGTGCACACCTTCAATCCCAGCAATGAGAGGCAGAGGCAGGCAGTTCTCTGTGAGTTCACGGCCAGCTTGAGTTCAAGGCAAGCTTGGTCTATACATTAAGTTCCAAGACATCCAGGGCTGTTACACAGAGAAACTCTGTCTTGAAAATACAAGGAGGGGAAAGAAAAGAAAATAGAATCAATAAAGAAAACAAAAACTGAAGGAAATCTGGAAATGAAAATTTAGGACCTCAAACAGGAATCTAAGAGGCAAGACTCACCAACAGAATACAAGAGATAGAAGATAGAATCTCTACCACTGAAGACACAATAGAAGAAATGGAGAGCTCAGTCAAAGAAAATGTTAAATCCAAAAACCTCCTGGCACAAAAATCCTGAAAATATGGGACACTATGAAAAGACCAAATCTAAGAATACTAGGAATAGCGCAAGGAGAAGAAACCCAGATCAAAGCCACCTTAGAGGTTTTGAACAAAATCATAGAAGAAAATTTCTCTAACCTAAAGGAGATGCCTATCAAGGTACAAGAAACATACAGAATACCAAGTAGATTGGACCAGAAGAGAATTCCCTTTGGCACATAATGAAAACATTAAACATACAGAACAAGGAAAGAATATTAAAGGAAAAGAAGAAGTAACATATAAAGGCAGACCTATTAGAATAACACTTAACTTCTCAATGTATACTCTAAAAGCCAGAAGAACCTGAAATCATGCAGTTACTGGTTGGCCAGTGCAGTCACCTTTCAAATACACCCCAGGGTATATTTCCTGACCATCATTTGAGATTTTCACTAGAATCTGTGCTGGCTAGTTTTATGTCAGCTTAACACATGCTAGAATTATCTAAAAGAAGGAAACCTCAATTGAGAAAATGGCTCTATAAGATCAGGATGTAGAAAAGCCTGTAGGGTATTTTCTTAATTAATGATTGCTAGAAGAGAGCCCAACCCATTGTGGGTGGTGTCATCCTTGGGCTGGTTGTCCCGGGTTCTATAAGAAAGCTGGCTGAGCAAGCCATGGTGAGCAAGCCAGTAAGCAGTGCTCCTCCATGGCCTCTGCATCAGCTCTTGCCTCCAGGTTTCTGCCCTGTTTGAATTCTTATCCTTACTTCCTTCAGTGATGGTCTACAATATGGAAGTGTAAGCTAAATAAACCCTTTTGTTCCCAACTTGCTTTGGTTATGGTGTTTCAACACAGCAACAGGAACCCTAACTAAGGCAAGTTGGTACCAGGGTAGTGGGGTATTGCTGTGACAGACCCGATCATATTTTTGGGAGGATTGTGGAAGGACTTCCCAACTTTGGGCTAGAAAAATCGTTGAGTGTTGAGTGTTCAGTAGGCTGTTTCATAGGACCTTAGCTATTAAGAATGTTGAGAGCAGTGCAGAGGATGAAAAACTGACTTGTGAAGTTTCAGAGGGATATAAAGACTTTAGTGGGAAATTTCTGTGAAGAATCTGTGCTGTCTGGTCAGCTAAAGCTGAAGAATCAACTGTGATTAACGAAAGACCATAACCACTAAAGTAAAACTTTTGCTTGTTGGGACAATGGATGCTGGTCAGCTAGGGCTGACAATTCAGCCGTGATTAAGACCAGAATCGTTGAGGTCAAGTCTTCTAGGAAGTGGTTCCTGAGAGTCAGCCCACAAAATCTGTGTTCTAGAGGGGACAAGGTTGTACCTCAAGCTGGCGGCTAAACTTGATAGTGTAAGCACTATAGTGCTTATATATATATAATGTAAGCACGAGGTGGTGCTTATTTTAAAGGTGTGATGGGCTCATGGAGAACAGCTGAGGCTTGACACTGTATGGAAGAGTTGGAGTGCCCTGAAGAGAGCCAGGAGAGGCCACTGGTGAAAGTGCACCCTAGTTTGCAGCAGAAGATCCAGTATTTTTGGAGATGCCAACACCATAGGATGACCACCAAGGACAGCAGCAGCAGAAGGTGCAGCCATAGGGGAGAGCCCAACCTATCGTGGGTGGTGCCATCCTTGGGCTAGTGGTCCTGGGTTCTATAAGAAAGTAGGTTGAGCAAGCATTGATGAATAAGCCAGTAAGTAGCATTCCTCCATGGCATCTGCCTCAGCTCCTGCCCTCAGGTTTCTGCCCTATTTGAATTCCTATCCTGACTTCTTTTGGTGATGGACTATGATGTGGAAGTATAAGGCAAATAAACCATTTCCTTTTCAGCTTGCTTTTGGTCATGGTGTTTTATCACAGAAATCAAATCCCTAACTAGGACAGGATCTTTAGGCTGGGACCCAGTGTTAGGAGGACTTGTGTTAAACATGAATGGTACCAGATGCAGAGCTCAGTAGAAATTCATAGTTGTGATTGGTTCCCTGCCTAGGTAGGGATCATGGAGTGTTTTTGAGGCTGAGCTTAACATTGTTTAAACTCCTGCATCTGGCAGGACTGGTCCCCACTCTGCTAAATTTGCTGTGAGGGTTTCTCTCTCCTTTGGAGTCTTAGGATGTCTTATGCCTTGGGGGTAAGACCTGGAAGCTTAGGCACTAGGAATCCAGGGGTAATAGAACTTTCCATCACTTCTTCAGTATCCTGCTTAATTTTGTGCATTGGCTGTGCTGTTGGCTGGTACTTCTGGCTGGCCACTACTGCTAGCAGGTCATAGAGCTTCCACCAAAATTCCATGCTGGTCACTAAAAGCTTTGCCCACTTGTTTTGTTCCTATGTGACCCCAGTTGACTAACTACTATTACCTTTTCATCATGTCTACAGACGGGGGTGGACTTCTTGTGAAGTGTCTCAGACGAGTTGCAAAACTTCATGATTTGCTCCAGTTGTCTCTTCCTTTTAGAGAAACCTTGAGCCTAGAAATTCTTCTATGCCACTGTACTTATTTATGGTAAAGAAATGGATGGCACAGAATGATAGTATTTCTCTTATCTTCTCTTGTGTTTTTCATTAGCTGTTGTTAATGAAAATTCTTCAGGTACATTCCCAAACTCTGTGAGGCTTTTACAAAGCTCTGAAGGTCTTACAGAGCAATACTTGTCAGGGTGACTGAATAATGAGTGGAGATGAGTTAATGAAGGCTGGAGACTCCTAGTGCACCATTTTGCTGATGTCTTTTTTTTGCCTTTATTATCAACGACCTTCTTGTAATCTTAACTTGTGTTAGTATTTGTATACTTATGTGTATGGGCTGTAGCTGTGGCGGTCAGAAGACAGCTTGTGGAACTGATTCTCTTCCACCTTCTGGGTCCTGAGGATCAAACTCAGGTTGTCAGGCTTAGTAAGAGCCTTTACCTCTTTGTAATCCTGTTGAAGATTAATAGTCAGAGATGATCTCTATATTTATCCTCTTTGAGATTTCATTTTGGCAGTGATTTTGAGAGAATCCTCATCTTTCCTTTCTCTGATCAGAATATTTAGGATTCTCCATGACAATGCTGCTTTTTATTTTTTTATAACATGAGAAAATTGCACAAATATACTTCATTTTGCTCTTTTTTCTTAAAAAAAAAAGTTTTTCTTCTATTATTGGATTAAGTTTAAAAAAATTGTTTCTTACTAGATTTTTGTTTTTTGTTTTTTCGAATCAGAGTTTCTCTGTTGTCACTCTGGTTCTGGCTGTCCTGGAACTCACTCTGTAGACCAGGCTGGCCTTGAACTCACAGATAGTCACCTGCCTCTGCCTCCAAAGTGCTAGGATTAAAGGCCTATGCCACCACCATCCAGGTTCTTACTAGTCTTTAAAATCTAAATTGTTATAATGATAGTTTATAGTTACTTAAATTGAATATTTGGTTATATTTTAATTTATAAACAGTTTTCAGACATTTCTGTCCATTTGGTTCTCAGGTGATTTAAACCATTTAGATAGTAAACGTGATTTTTTTCTATAGTTAATATGTTTTTTAGGAGGTTTTGGAATGAGTTTTGCCATTATATGTACCTAATATTTATATCTGTATTACTTTGGAGTTTTCAAAACTCCTACAATAATTACTTAGCTATTTAATGATGCATCAGCCAGTAGGGCAAGAGGATAATCCTTTTCTCTAGCTCTTTATGTTCTGTAGCTGGGCCTCATAAATAATATATTAAAAGTCAGGTTGGTTAATAGGAAAAAGGGCATATAAGCTCTATATGGAGGTAATGTTTTAATTTTTATGTCCACAGAAGTTTTATAGAAAGAAGTGAGTCCTTCCAAAGTTGTTAGATGTGGGGTCTTACAGTTACTTTTAACAAAGGTCGCTATAGTGCAGAGAAGTGATAGTACAAAGGAAAAGCTGTTCTCCTTGGGCAGCAGTTCATAAGGAGGCGTATCTCTAGGGGAAGCTAATGGACGAGAAGGGTTATTTCAGTAAGGTTGGTTTATATGAACGTCTCAGTGCTGGCCTTCTGTATATAGTGGTCCTTATCACTGATACAAGAGAGGGCAAGAGAGACGTCTTTACAAAGGGACATCTGTGCCTTGCTCTCATGGAGATACAGGACAAACAGTTCTTTTTATGTTTGTTGTTTTCTCTACCTTCAGCTGAAAATAATCTAGAAGCCAAAGTAGCAGTATAGTTTTTGGTAACATTCTGATTGCTTATCTAGAGTTGAAAAGCATCTCCTACCTCCTTTTACCAAGTCAGATAACTTCTCTTTTGGAGCATCTTATGGAAGTGGGTTAGGATTTGAAGATGTGTGGTTTTGGTTGTAGGTGAAAGTATCCTAATTTGTAAGAACTCTGAGAAATCCAAAGGCATCGCTCTGCTTCAGGGATCACTGAAGCCTGTGCACAGTTGTCTGCAGAGACAAGGAGAAGTCACTGCCAGCATGATACGAGCCATTCTTGAGGTAAGAGCTCAAGAAATCATGGTTTACTCTTTTATACCTGTAGAAAATTGAGTGTGTCAAAATCTGAGTTGTTTTCTTTAAAAAACAACATTGTTATATTTATAGCTTTCCCAAATGTGAGTCTATGTTTTTCACATATATTTATACATAATGTACATGGATACTTAGTTCTTCAGGCTCTGCTCTTGGACTTTACCAAATAAGTGGATACATTCAGATACATGTACACATACATATGCATACGTGTATATAAGTTAGTGTGTGCATATGCTTACGTATTATATATATGAATGTGTTGTGGTTTTTTTGGAATTTAATATAGCTTCTACCATGTTAGTCTATTTCAAAACGATTATAAAACCAAATGCATGTAGCTCTTTTTAACTTTTTTTGTATGGTGTAGGAAGTCTCACTCAGCCTTTTGCATGCTATGTGTACACTCTACTACTAAGCTATAATTTGGCCCATCTGTTGTGGGATATTTCATAGTTATGGATAATATTCCTGTATGCTTCCTACCTGCTAAACAATGGAGTAGCCACCTAGTTCTCCATATGAACAGGCCATTCCTTTACCTTAAGGCAGATGAAGGTTAGGTTCCATTCATTTGTATATTGAAGGTCTGGGTGGAGACAGGGAGGAATTTAGAATGAAAAAAAGCTAGGGCTGGAGCAGAGGAGGAGAAGGAGGAGAAGAAGCAGGAGGAGCACAAGCCTAAGCCGCCCAGGTATTAAATCCTTGAGATTTGTCATGGCTCCTGGTTAATATACCAACAGCAATTTAATAAATAACTTGGTAAAAATCAACTATGGACATTTGTTAACATCCATCTTTTGCTTTTTATTTATTCTTTACTGCATTTTGATTTTAAAGAAGAGTTAACAAAATGAGCCCTAGTCCATCTACTCAGATAATATATGTGAACGTTAAAATCAAATCCAGTTATAAAAGATAAGCTTATAGTGGTGCTGGACCTGTGGTGCATACTTGTAACTCTAGTATACTGGAGGCGTAGGCATGAGCTTACAAGCTTGAGGCCAGCCGAGGCAGCACACACTAAATACTAACCATATTTTTCTGCCCTTGCAATCCTTTTGAATGGGAATATTCAAGAGTAGCATTTCTACATGTCCTGTGTTCTAGAGGAAGGAAGGAAGACTGAATAGACTCATGGGTGTGAGTGTATGTATATATGTATATACATACATGTGTATAACTAGTAATAACTAGTATGTATATAACTATGTGTATAACTAGTCCCAAAGGTCAGATGCATTCTTTTTTGTTTACAAGAAAATGTTATGTTTGCTTTTAAGGGAAATGTTATGTTGTCAGTAGATGTCATCTATAGTTGTAATGCCTGATGACAAAAGATTTAATAAAGGCGGAAGACATTCTAAGAGAATAATGTCACTTCATTTAGTTGATATCCTGGCACTCTACATATCATATTAAAATTATAGAACTTTTCAAACGTTTTCTCAGATAATCGTTGGTGGAGTGGCAAGTACGTCACACAAGATATGCAGACTTATGCTGCGTGTACATTCTTGGCTGCTGGTATACAGGAGCAGAAAATTCAGAGAAATCAAGATGCTTTTCAACTTGGGGCAGTAGAAGCCTGTGTGACATGGCTGTTAGAAAATGAGTTCATCCAGGTGACTGAACCCAGTGATGGAACAGGAGGTAAACACAATCTTTCATGCGAAACCTGTTCACTGTTTACCTTGCATTTACTTTTTAACATTTGGTGATAAACTTCTACCTGTTAGATAAGATTCTGCTTATTGATTGATCAGAGCCAAGAGGGCTAATGTGTAGTAGAGAAGGACAGTGTTTGGTTTTTAACTTTGACTCCTGTATTCCCTAATCTAGGAAAGGTGTATCACCCCACACATCTTGGATCAGCTACTCTTTCTTCTTCACTTTCTCCAGCTGATACCCTAGATATTTTTGCTGACCTCCAAAGAGCAATGAAAAGCTTTGTTTTAGAGAATGACCTTCATATTGTCTACCTGGTAAGTTCTGTTTAAAAACAAAACAGTCCACTATTGACAGGATTTTACTGTACAGCCCAGGCTATTCTGGAATGCTCCATCCTCTTGCCTCTAGCTGCTGAATATTAAGATGTATTATCCAGGCCTGCAGTAGGAGTTGTAAAATTTCATTCAGTATTTTCCTGTTGCTATGTCTTGCCCTGACATGAGAACTGCGGGAGGGAGAGTTTACTAGCTCTCACAGTCTGAGGGTGCAGTTAGCATGATGGGGAAAGTGTGGAAGTAAGAGCTTCAGGCACCTGGTCCCGTTGCATCCACAGTTAGGAAGTGGAGAATGAATTCTGGAGCTCAGCTCCCATTCTCCTCTTATTTATTCCAGGACCTGAGCCCATGGAATGGTTCTATCTATTGTTCAACCAATTAATCTAATCTAGATAATTCCTCACAGGCATGCCCAGAATCTTGTCCCTATGTTATTCTAGATCCTGTGAAGTTGAGGGCATTAACCATCATAGAAAGTTTGTTTATATTAGATCATTCTCTACAATTATAATGAACATTTTGTTACAAATTGGGAAGGGTTTAATATTATATTCTCCAGCAAAAATGTAGCCTGAAATAAGTTTGTCACTGAAAAGAAGATGTGTGTTCTTCACAGACGTGTGACAATCTCAGCACTATTGTCGTCCAAGGTCTTCCTGGGATGGCCTGTTAAGCCCCACTTAGAGTGCTCAACTGCTTTCCCAATCCAGTGTCCCAAAGTCTTCCACGTTGCTCTAGAAACCATATGGTCAAGTCTGTCACAGCAATAACTGACTCCTGGTGCCAACCTCTGTCTTAGTTACTTTGCTATATATAGCTGTAGTACAACACCATGACCACAGCAACTTGCAAAGAAAGTGTTTAGCTGGGGGCTTGTTGTTTAAGAGGGTTAGAGCCATGCTGGTAGAGCATAGGCGTGGCAGCAGGAACAGTTGAGAGTTCACATCTTGATTGAGCCACAAGTTGTGGAGAGATAGAGGTAGTGTGTGCACACTGCATACAGCACAAGTCTTTTGTTTCTTCAAAGCATACCCCCAGTGTGTGCACACCTCTTGTCACCAAGCCAAACCTAATGCTTCCCAAATAGTTTCACTAACTAGATACCAAGTATTCAAGCAAATGAGCCTATGGGGGCCATTCTCATTCAAACTAACACAGATACTTTTAGACATAATTTTTTAGATTTTTTTTTTGCTATTTTCTCCTAGGTTCACTGTATATATGTTGATAAACTTATTTTACCACATTTCTCTGGAAGTTGCTAAGTTTTTCCCTCTCTCTTTGAGAATGAATAATCTCTACCAATCTATCTTCATGTTTGTGGGTTTTTTTCTTAAGCTATCTTGGATTTACAGTTGACTATATTTTATTATGTGTTTTTAACTCCAGAATTAGCCTTTCACCCTTATTTAATAATGTCCTCTTCTTGCTAAGATGGTATCATGCTTTCTTCTTTACCTCCCCCTTTCATCTCTCTTTTGTCCTATCTTTTCTCTTCCTCTTTTCTTTCCCCCTCCCTCCTTCCCTTCCCAACTCTTTCCTTCTCTTCCCTTCCCTGTTCTCTCTCTTATCCTCCCCCCAGCCCCTTCGCCCTTCCTTCCTTTTTTCTTAAATATCTTTTTTTTTTTTTTTTAAGTCCAGGCTAGCTTCAAACTTCCTAGGCTGCCTTGATCATACCAGGTTCATCTTCAACTTTATATCCTTCTGCCCAGGGATCCAACTGCTGGGATTACAGACTTTTATTTCTTTAAGCATGTCTTTATTTTATTTTTTTTTCTTTTGACCATATTCATAATGTTTTTGTCTTTGAAGTCCTAGACTCTCTTAGGTGTTTCTTTGCTTGCGCCCCCTCCGCCCCATGCTTATGACACTTGTTTCTTTCTTGTTCATCTCATAGCTTTCTTGTTGAAACCGTGGACCTTCTTAGAATTATACAAAACAATTAAGATAATATCTTTAATCAAGCCTACTTAGGTTGAAATGTTTATGAATAAAGACTTGCATTCCATAATACCCAGTTTCTGTGCTTAGCAATAAACACTCCCTGCACCGTTCCCCACTCTCTCTGGCCTTTTCTCTTCCTCTGTCTGTTCTCTCAGTGAGTTACATTTGAATTCACATCGTCTTATGAATGCGACATTGTCACAGATGTTTTCTGTATCCTGAGACATTTGTCTTTTATATGAAATTTATATTTGTAATTTTGTTATTTTTGTGGTATAATGGTCTTGTTTGTTTTTGTCCAGTGCTAAGGCTTGAACTCATGGCCTTGCGCATGCAATTTATCACTAAGCTGTCCCCCCTACCTCACTGTGAAGCAATTATTCTAGCTAAAATAATGGCTTTTTTTCTTTAGGTTACACCTATGTTTGAGGATTGGACAGGAATTGATTGGTACCGATTTTTCTGTTTATGGGAAAAGTTGCCAACTTCTATGAAAAGGGTGGCAGAGCTGGTAGGAGTTGAGGAAGGGTTCTTGGCTCGCTGTGTGAAAGGAAAAGTAGTAGCCAGAACTGAGAGACAGCGCCGACAAATGGCCATCCATAAAAGGTAAGCATCAGGGAACCTCCAGCAATTTTCAGTGCTTAGCATATGTTGATATCCAATTTCCTGAGTCACTTTCATTGTCAACAATATAAACATTTTGGCTGACTACAGTAAGAATGTAAAATTTCTCCTATTTATTGAATTTACTGACATTTTAATTTTTCTTGCAACTTACAGTTTAGCAATCATCATCCCTGCAGGTCTTCTAAGGTTGGATATTCAAGCACTTCCCTTTCTTGAGTCAGAACTTCCATTTTAGGTGGTTTCATTCGGAATTGTACTTTGTAACACCTTTAGAAGTAATCTATTACCAGATGGGAGAGGATAAAAAATTCACACAGGGAATGTATATAGCAAGCTAAGCTTTAAAAAGCAGTAAAATTACTTATAGTATGTGATTTACATAAGGTTAAGTGCAGTTTTTTAAGGATCTCTGGCACTTGGATTGCTTATGCTAATTTTGCCTTTCAAATCTAATCTCGATATACGCTGTGAAATTCTATTTATTATATATACATTTATCAAATCTTTTAAATTTTTGTGCCATCTCATTTAAACCAGGTCTTTTTTTTTTCTTTCTTTTCTTTTCTTTTTTATCAAATTTCTCTCTCTCATATAATACATCCCAACCTTATCCTCCCTTTTCTCTACTCCTCTGAGTTCCTCCAGCTCCCCTCTTCCCCAGATTCCCACCCCATTCTCCTTCCCCTCAGAACAGAGCAGGACTTCCAAGCATAACACTTGAACAGGACATATCAGGATTGAACAAGGACAGGATTGAGCCCCTTCATCAAGGATGGACTAGGGAGTCCAGCAGGAGGAAAAGGGTTCCAAGAGCAGGTAAAAGGTCAGAGACCCCTCCACTACAACTTTAAGGCATTCTATAAGAACATCAATCCAGATAACAGTAAGATATATGTAGGGGACCCTGCAGGCCCAATATCTGCTACTCGGTCTCTGTGAGCCCCTAAGAGTCCTGGCCAGTTGACTCTGTGGGACTTGTTCTCCTAGTGTTCTTGAATGCTCTGATCCCCACAATCTCTCCTCCCATTCTTCATTGGGGTTCCCCAAGCTCTGCAGGATGTTTGGTCCTGGGCCTCTGCATTTCCTTCCCTCAGCTGCCAGCAGGAGCCTCTCTGACAACAACTTGGGTAGGTATCGATCCATAAGCATAGCAGAATACCATTAGGAATCATCTCCAGGCTATCCAGTCTCTGGTTCCTGGCATAGGGTTCTGCCCTTCCATTGTCCCAGAGGATCCTGCAGGGAGGACAGGCCATACATCAGAGGTTTTGTGACTAGAATGATGTCCCAGTCCCACCACTAGAAGCCCTGCTTGGCTAAAGGAGTTCAGGCTCTTGGTCCCCCATTACTAGGGGTTCTTGCTTAGTGTCATGATCGTAGATTCCAGGGAGTTTCCATAGCACTAGATTTCCAGATCACCCCCTTAAATAACCCAATTCTAGTCCTCTATCTGTATATTTTCTCCCTCTATCCCTCCTTACCTGATCCTTCCTGTTCCCATTCCTACACTCTCCCAGCCTACCTGTATGTGTGTTCTAATTCCGATTTTCTGGGAGATTCCTATGTCTCCATTTGGTCTCTCCTTGCTGCATAGTCTCTCTGTGTCTGTGGAGTATAGTACAATTGTCTTTTACTTAAGAGCTAATATCCACTTTTTGTCTCAGTTTTTATATACTTTTTTCTCAAGGGTCTACATGCAGCTACAGCAGTTACAAAGTTAATGATCACAAGGAATTCAGCAGGTATACAATGAGGGTATCAATCACCTTAAGACAACCTTTTTTGCTGGAGCAGGATGTTTATCCTGGGAGATAATCTTTCTCGGGGAAGCTGAATGATTACCCAGGGAAATAGCTTCTCTAGGTGAAGTTAGATGCTTCTCAAGGGCAATAGCCTCACTTGATGGTGCTAAATGCTTACTTAGGGCAATAGCTTCTCTTGATGGTGCTAAATGTTTAGCCAGAGAAGGAATGTTCCTTTAGGTAATCTTTGACTTCCTCGAAACCGCGAAACTAGCCGCTTCTGTCAGTTAATTTTAGTGTCTCAGTATTGCTCAGAAAATCTCCCAATAAAGGAATAGGCAGTATAGCCAGAGGCTCCCAACAGAATCTAGGCCCAGAGTTTGGGGGCTCACCACAATTTCCAGTTTCTGGTGATTATGAATAAAGCTGCTATGAACATAGTTGAACAAGTGTCCTTGTAGTAGGAGGGAAAGTCCTTTGGGCATGCCCAGTTGTAGTATAACTGGATCTTAAGGTAGATTAATTTCCAGTTTCCTGAGGAATTGTCATACTGATTTCTGTAATGGCTGTATAAGTTTGCACTCTCACCAACAATGTAGGAGTGTTCCCCTTGTTCCACATCCTCACCAACATGAGCTGTCATTTGCGTTCTTGATCTTAGCCATTCTGACAGGTGTAAGATGGAATCTCAGAGTAGTTTTAATTTGCATTTTTGTGATGGCTAAGGATGTTGAACATTTCTTTAAGTATTTCTCAGCTGTTTTGATATGTACCCCACTTTTTAACTGGATTTTTTTTGGGGGGGTGATATCTGGTTTCTTGAGTTCTTTATATATTCTAGATATTGTGGGGCCGTGTCTTGACAAGGAGAAGAGGAAGGATTAATGAGAGTGGAGGGATTTCATGGGCAGGCTGGTAGCCTACCTGGAGTTGTTGAGGCTGGGTTGTCCTTTGGTCCAGCAGGGAGCTTCCCCTTGAATTGGACAAGGTGGCAGAAAGGACCGGAAGGAGGATTCAGGAGAGGGCGGGAGAGCACCAAGAGACTCCTTGTTTCTTAAAATCAGTTAAAAACATTGAAATGTGGGAACTTTTTGTGTTTCTGACTTTAGTTCTCAGCTATGGCTAATGTTATAAAACTTACTGTGTTCCGTTGACCTGTGTCTAAGCCCACCAACCTTCTTTCTGTTGTCCTCCTACAGGGTGATGAACCCTCTGTTGCCTTTTTGGTCTGTAGTTGGTTTGCAGCATGTGTTACGTGTGTAGCTATAGGTGATCTCTTACAACACTTTGTTACAAACAACACTTTGATTTATTTTTAGGTTTTTCACAAGTCTTGTGTTACTGGACTTAATCAGTGAAATTCCTTTAAAGGAAATTAATCAGAAATATGGATGCAATCGTGGACAGATTCAGTCCTTGCAACAGTCAGCTGCGGTGTATGCAGGTCAGTTAGACAATATGTTTCACATTAATTTATGAATCTATGGTTTAAGGTAAGGCCGTTAACATTACTTTTTTTCTTTTTAAGTCAGAATCTCACTATGTATCCCTGGCTAGCCTGGGATACATAGGAAGCCTATGTAGACCAGATTGTTCTTAAACTCAGTAATCCTCCTGCCTCTGCCTCCTGAGTACTAGAATTAAAGCTATGCACCACCATGTCTGGCTTAAAATTACTTTTTTTTAAACTCCCATTTATTTAAGCCTCTCTGAAATTGCCACAGTCATCATCAGATGTTACATTGGTACCTCTGGTTTCAGAAGTCCTCTATGGAGAGCCATCATTAGGTTGTGTCACAGCCTTATTCCCTACCTTTCCTTAGCAACCCGCTGACTGTACCTCTTTTCTCTGGCTCCCCCTCTTCTCATTTTGCAAGGAGAAGCAGAAAGTTCTCAATGGAATCCCTTTCCTTTTGTATTGATTAATAAATAGATTTTTGAGAAAGAGGTTCCAGATGAGGAGAGATTTGTGGACTCTTGATTGACTGTTCTAAATATCATGTCTTAGGAAGCACTCTAAGGAAACAAATAGATGCTGGGTCTGAATTTATTAAAGAACGTTTCATAGTTCTTAGGATGAAACCCAGTACTACTACAGGATTTGTGTCTTTGTGTGTAAGAGGCTTCCTTGTGAATGTGGGTGCATACGGTGATGCAGAGTAGAAGATGTGGGCAGAGAATACAATGGAGGGAAGGTCTGCTCAGCTCACTGGCATCAAGGATATAAATTGCATTTTGAGTCAGTGTTCATATGGAGAAGTGACTTCCTTCATGGATGGCACCTGGCTGTTGTGATCTCTATTTCTAGAGGGTGGGGAAGCCATTCTTTGAAGAAAATTACAACCAATGTTACTCTTTGTAGTTCTTTAGTATTTGAATTTTTAAATTATTTGTCCAAGAGAGAGTCTAACTTTTGTTAGAGTTCTCTTTTCCAAAAAAACAAAAAGAAGAAAACAAAATAGAGATAATAAAGAAGAGTGAAGTAGAATGGGGACTTTTTGTTCTCTTTTTGTATATGAGCTGTGTCTCAGTATCTAAATGGTAAGTGCAAAATTAGGAATATATGAGAAGGACTTTGAGAGAGGGCTTGTTATGCAAGCAAGAGGTCCAGAGTTCAGATTCCCCAGCACCCTCTTAGAAAATTGGGCACAGTAATTCATACCTGTAATCCCAATGCTAGGAGGCAGGGATCCAAGGGGCTTGCTAGCTAGGTAGTCTAGTCAGTTGGTAAGCTCAAAGTTTAGAGAGACCCTGTCTCAAAAAATGAAGTAGAAAGCTGGGCAGTGGTGGGACACACCTTTAGTCCCAGCATTCAAGATCTGAGTTCCCAGCAGGTGGATCTGAGATTCAGGTCAGCCTGGTATACAGAGTGAGTTCCAGCACTACACTGAGAAGCCCTGTGCGGAAAAACAAAAACAAAACAAAATAGAAAAAGAAATGGAGAGTGAGAGATGAAATTGCCTGATAAGTATCTCTTGCCTCTGCTTGTGCACGTATGGGCACACGCACATGCACATGCATGCATACACACACACACACATACAGCACACACACAAATTAACATTTAAAAGAATAAATGATATAATATTTAATATACTTACTATATTCTTTGTGCATATAGCTAGACCTTTAATATTTATCTGCTCTTCTGTTAACTTATCCCTTGGTCTTGTGAAACCTTACATTCTATAAGAAAAGCAAACCCAAAGCAAATATGCACACACACATATGTATCTACACACATACACTTATATATTTTATATACATGCATGGAGAATAGTCTACAGGCAATTTTTAATTGAGTAAACACTCTGATTGTTCCAGGGATGATTACAGTGTTTTCCAACCGCCTGGGCTGGCACAACATGGAACTACTACTTTGCCAGTTTCAGAAGCGTCTTACATTTGGCATCCAGAGGGAGCTGTGTGACCTGATCCGGGTGTCCTTACTCAATGCACAGAGAGCCAGGTTCCTGTATGCTTCTGGATTTCTCACTGTGGCAGATCTTGCCAGAGCTGATGTTGCAGAGATGGAGGTGGTTCTGAAGAATGCTTTGCCTTTCAAAAGGTAACAAAGTTCATGTCTGTCCTAGGATGACTCCTTATCCATCGACCTTAAAATACTAGATAATATATTAAAATAGTTTCCTTGTTGAGAATCTTGGTGTGTCAGTATGTATGGCTACTTTTTACTCTTGAGAATGACCTCATTTTCTAGTTTACACACTGTGAGTGACTGGGAAGTTGTTTATAAAATGATAGTGAGTCTCTCCTTGGACTGAGTATGAGTAAGGCACCAGTGCTTTCCACTGTGTTAAATTTGATTCCATGGCCTCTCCAGGGCTCATCTTTTCGGTCCACTCCCCTTAAATGTTCTTTGGACCACTAGAGCCTCATCACGGTTTGTGAGAAGAGGATTCCTTGACTGTGTGGAGAGGGAGGGGCTAAGAACACATTGAATGGACCTAACTAGTCTATAATCAAGGAACAACTTAATTACTTTCCTTTTAAACACATTCTGAAATGGAAAGATCAGGCAAAGATTGCAGCTCTTTACTTTTGAGTATAACAACTTTATTTTGAGAAACAGTAAAATGTTTTCTAAATCAAAATGCTCATCTTTTTCCAGTTCAGCTTCTTTGTTTCCATTCATGTTAGGCCTGACATGTGGACTGAAACTTATAAGAAACATGGGAAGGGAAGGGATATGATGTTTTGTTTATGTGTCTCCTGCATTTCATAATTTTAAGGATTGAGGAGCAGAAAACTGTTTTGAAGGAATTTGTTTCTATAGTTGTTAGGTGTTAAATTTTGGCCTGTGTCCACATTGTGACTCCTTCTCTTAATGGAAATTTTTGTAGTATTTTAATGTACATTACTTTTTGCTACACCCTCACTAATGCTGAAGAAATGACAAAGCTTCCTGTGTCCAAAGCATTGGTATCAGAAGGCTAACTTGTGATCATGGTGGTTTGAGAAAGAATGGTCCCTATAGGCTCATATATTTGAATGCTTAGTCATCATGCAGTGGCACTATTTGAAAAGGATTAGGAGGTGTGACCTTGTTGGAGTAAGTGTGTTACTCTGGGTTGGCTTAGAGGTTTCAAAAGCTCATATATATTGGCTGCTTTTGTGTCACCTTGACACAAATTAGAGTTATCACAGAGAATGGAGCCTCAGTTAAGAAAATGCCTCCATAGGATCCAGCATTTTCTTTTTGTTTTGTTTTGTTTTTGTTTTCTTGGGTTTTTTTGTTGTTGTTGTTGTTGTTGTTGTTTTCAAGACTAGGTTTCTCTGTTGTAACTGTCCTGGAACTCACTCTATAGACCAGGCTGTCCTCGAATGCACAGAGATCTGCCTTCCTTTGCCTCACTAGTTCTTAGTTAGTGATTGGTAGGGGAGGACCCAGCCCATTGCGGATGTTTCTTACTCCTGGGCTGGTGGTTCTGGGTTATATATGAAAGCAGGCTGAGCAAGCCATGTGGAACAAGCTAGTAAGCAGCACTCCTTCCTAGCTTCTACCTCCAGGATTCTGTCCTTTTCAAGTTCTTGTCCTTATTTCCTTCAATGTTGTACAGTGCTGTGGAAGTGTAAGCCAAATAAACCCTTTCCTCCCCAGATTTCTTTTGGTCATGGTGTTTCATCTAAGCCATAGAAACACTAAGTCAAATTGGTACCAGCATAGTTGGATATTGCTGTGATAGACCTGACCATGTTTTGGGGAGGATTGTGGAAAGAATTTGGAACTTTGGGCAGGAAAAACAATTGAGTGTTGAGAGTTTAGTTGGCTGTTCTGTGAGAGCTTGGAAGATAAGAATGTTGAGAGCAGTTCACATGATGGAGACCTGGCTTGTGAAGTTTCAGAGGGAAATTTAAAGATTTTCTCAGTGCTGTTTGCTGTCTTGAATTAAGATTCTGTCATTCTGATCAGCTGGGGCTGCAGGGTCAGCCACAATTAATAAGCAACCAGCACCATTGAAATTAAACCTTTGCATTACTGTGACAGTTGATGCTGATTAGGTGAAGCTGAGCAGTACTTAAGAAGAGACCAACATCATTGAGATAAAATCTTCTAGGACGTGTTTATTGAGAACACACAGGTGTGTTCCAGTGGTGACCAAGGTTGTACCTCGTGTTGACTGCCAAACTTGGGAATGTAAAAGTCAGCCAGGTACTGGTTTTGAAGGCATGAAGGGGTCATGGAGAGCAGCTTGAGGCTTAGCACTTGAGAGGCCTGGAGAGGCAATTGGTGAAGGTGCAGCCTCAGTAACAGTTGAAGGCCCAAGATTGTAGGGGTCATGCAGGGAATTTGGGGCTCAGCACCATGAAGAGAGCCCATGAAAAGCTATTGGTAAAAGTTCAGCCAAGTTGGAGCAATGAACCCCAGCAGTTTTGAAGATGCCAGTACTGTGGTAAGATCACCAAGAAGAGAAGAAGTGGTGGAGGGGAGCCAACCAGAACCTAGAAGATAAACTCTGTGTGCTGCAGAGGGTGGAGCTGGAGAAGTGAACCAAGCCCTTTGGAGGAGCACAGAGGATAGTGAATGGATCCCAGACATTGGATGGTTGGAGTTTGGTTTTGCTTTGATTTGATTGTTACTGTGCCCTCATTTTTCTCTCTTGAAGAAGTAAGAAAGCATGTGATTTAATTATTTTTTAGTTTACTGGAGCCCACAGGTGAGAGACTTTGAATTTAAAGACTTTGTATTTTAAAAAGAAATTGGCTATTTTAAAGGAACTGGATTTTTAATGTGTTTGAATTTGTAAAAACTGTGGGACTTTTAAAGTTATTTATGTTTTTAATGTGAGATCTTAGGAATGAATAAGAAAAGAAGGATTGTGACTTAATAGTCATATATTTGTGTGTCACATTGATAAGAGGTCAATTGTACTGGTTGATTTTGTGTCAATTTGACCCAAGATGGAGTCATCAGAGTGGAAGGAGCCTCAGTTGAGAAAATGCCTCCATAAGATCCAGCCGTGTTAGTGATTGAGAGAGGAGGGCCCAGTTCGTTATAGGTGGTGCTTATCCCTGGGTTTTCTAAGAAAACAGGCTGAGCAAGACATGTGGAGGAAGCCAGTAGGCAGCACCCTTCCATCGCCTCTGCATCAGCTCCTGCCTCTAGGATCCTGCCCTGTTTTAGTTCCTGTCCTGACTTCCTTTAATGAGGGACAGCAATGTGGAAAATTAAGTGAAATGAAGCCTTTCTTTTTGGTTATGGTGTTTCATCTCAGCAGTGGAAACCCTAATTAAGAAAGCATGCCAGGCCCAGGATGTAGCTCTCAGCTACTGCTCCATTGTCATGTGAGATGTAAGTAGTCATACTCCATCTATGATGTCAATGGACTAAACCGCTGAAACTGTAAGCAAGCCCCCAGTTAAATGCTTTCCTTCATAAGAAAGCATTTGTTTTGGTCATGGTGTCTATTCACAGCAGTAGAACACTGACTAGACAGTGATGTAACGAGCCACGTTTCTGTTTTCAGTGCACGGCTCTTTGGGAGTGAATGTCCTCTAGAAGGGTACATCTGAGTTGGTGATAGGTGCAAATACTGTAGAGCCTTATCTGTGGCAATGTCTCACTGTTATTATCAGTGCTCAGTTCTAAACCTCTATATAGTATATAGTAGACTCAACCGCCTTTCTCCTAAGCCTATAGGGTTTGGTGTGTGAATTTTCAGTACATGGTGTTTTTTACATATGGGTTGTAATTGAAATTTATGGTCTTTTTTTCTTATATTAGGGCATTACACATTTGTGTTTTAATTTAAATAATTTAAGGGTATATTTTCATGTGTTTTAGGAATATATTTTATATTTTTAAAACAGTGTATTTTAGTTTTCTTTCATAATGTCATATTAGCTAGGCCTTTGTCCTTGTGACATGAGTATAGCTGTGGTACTTAATCTACTGTACATCCTCACCATGCTTAGTGATCTGACTAGCTGATATTTGTCATTGCTATCATCTGTAGCAGTACTCTCCAGTTCTTCAGTTAACTAATGAATTATGCTTTCTGATAGGCCTTACTATATAACAACACAGCTATTCTTGACATTGTGATTCTCCCACCTCGGCCTCCCAAGTGCTAGAATTCCTGGTGTCCACGAGCACACCTATCTGCTCCAGACTGAGAATTGGATCTGTCTTTCAGTTAGTGTTCCATCACTTTGAGATGTGCCTCTGGGTGACTGCTCTAACTAGAATAAGCCTCCAGTTTTCACAGACATTTTGGAGAGAAATATCTGTGCACAAGACATGTGCTAGTAGTTTCTGAGGTGAAAATCATGTATAGACAGGCATGGTGGTAATTATACTACAGATGACCTGAGGCTCTTCGGGGAGTCTTCTGAAGACAGTATTCATGAAAACAAAACAAAACCAAAAACCAACAGAAAGTTCTTGCTTGTTTTCTGTAAACCTGTCTTGAGGATCACTTCTGTTCTGTGGTACGGCTGCTGCTGCCGCCATGCCATGTCTATTTTGAGTTTACTTTAATTCATCAAAATTTTGCTGTCAATATTATCTGCTTGGTATACTGTACTGAGGATGAAACTATTTTCCTGGAATATTTTCTCTTTTACAGTGTATTCTAAAAGATACTAATTTTTTTATCATGTAAAGTGTAGACTATTGAAATATGTGTACATTGTGGAAAGGCTGAGTTGAGATAATTAACACAAATGTCACCTAACATACTGACCATTTTCTGTGGTGAGAACACTTCCAGTCTACTCTCTTGGTGATTTTCAAGAATCCAACAGCGTGTTCTACAATATGCTAAGCTATTCTTAGCAAAATGCTTAATCATGGATTCAATCATAAGGCAAAGTTACAAGCACAAATTGGGAGACAGTCTACAAAATAATTGCCCAGTACTTTCCAGAAACATCACAGTCATGAAAAACAGACTGAGGAGACACTTCTAATTCAGACAGACTGGAGAGTTAAGCAACTAAGTGCGTTATTTCACTCTATTCTAGGTTTCATTAAAAAAAAAAAAAAAAAAAGGCAACAGACCAATTGGTGAAAAATTGGTGTGCACTAGCTTTTGGCTTGTAAAAAATACTAGTTTGGGGATAGAACCTGTGTATTTGTTTACCTGGTCTTGCTTTTCCTTTTAATACTTAAGATTATAGAGTCAGAAAATCCACTGGCATTCAGATTGCCTCCAGTTCTAGGTGATTAGTATTACCCAGTATCTGCACTGAATCATCCTCTGCATATGAATTCCCATATTGTTGGGAATAATTCAGTAGGATAGGTTCCTAGACATGGTATTTCAAAAGGTCAGTGCATAAGGAGCTTTGTTAGGTACTCAGAATTGCCCTGGGAGGGTCACTGTAGATCACACTTTTTCCATCAGTCCACTGGTAGAAGCCCCATTTCTCAGAGCCTCACCAACAAAAACAATGTGTTGTTATAGAGTTTTTCATTGTGCCCACTGTGGTTTTACTTTGCAGTTGTGTAAATGTGAGTCACCCTGAATATCTTTTTGTATGCTTCAGGGTCAATCTTAGGTCTTTCTGATTTACCTGGTTAGGTTTTACCCTTAGATTTCTACTTTTTTTTTCTTTCTCTTTGTTAATTTTATGTTTTTCAAGTGGATTTTAATTTTGAGCCCACTTCTTGTTATGTATGTTTCAAATGTTTCCTCACAATATTATCACTTTGTTCACTCTTACTGTTTGTTTGACAATGAAACATTCATTTTTTGTGTGTTCATGTGTATGGTATGTGTGTGTGTGTGTGTGTGTGTGTGTGTGTGTGTGTGTGTGTGTGTGTGTATACATGAGTGTGCATAGGTGCACATGGCCGTGTGTGTGTGTTCGGAGACTAGAAGAGGATTTCAGGTGTCCTTCTCTATCGTGTCCATCTCTATCCTTCAAGAATAAGAAACAGAATGATATTTTTTTATTCCTTTGAATCTCTCCCTGTATCACTGTTTCTCACCAACAAGTCACAGCAATTTTCCTGTCTCTATGTCTCCTGCTCACTTTCCTTTAATCTCTCACATATCTACCTGCCTAGTGTCTCTAACTTCTGTTCTGATGGGTTTCTGGAGACCTCTTTATGTAAACGTGTAACAGACTGGGGAAACCCCAGCTAGGCCTGTTCCATTTATGATCAGTACAGACCAGGCATATTTGTGATCATAAGATCTTTGGGATTTTGTTGTCGTTGTTGTTGTTTTGAGACAGGGTTTCTCTATGTAGCCCTGGCTGCCCCACAACTCACTCTGTAGATCAGGCTGGCCTCCAGTGATTATAAGGTTTTTTCTTACCCTAGGATGTACAGATAGAGGTGGTTCTCCTTTGTTTGCTATTTTTTGAGTACTTCTTTCTGGCTCAGTTTATTCTCTGTAGTTTTGCTTCATAATCATTCAAATCTGCTTTGTGTGCATGCTGTTGTAGTTTTGAGCATCAGTCGTGCCCTTTATCAAACTTAAGTTCTTTTGGCCTGACTCATATTTTACCTGGTCTTAGATTAGCTCTCATTGCTGCATTCTTGCTTCCCTTAGTTTGGGACCCTTCATCTTTAGCTTTTGAGTCACTTTATGTTGGTAATGTTTTGTGTACCACTGTTTGCAGTAGTTGAGTTTTGCATCTAAATCAAATTGAAAATCTTTTTTTTTTCAATAGATGATTCAGTCCTATTCATATATTTGATGCCATGACTGGTAAGTTTGTCCTTATATTTGATGTATATTTCTGACATTTGCCATGTTTCTTTTTCTCCGGGTTAGTTCACCTTGGCTGTTCCGTTTTTTAATTTAGAAAGTTGTGGTGAATAATGTTTGTGCTCTGCATGATCTGATTCTTAAAGATTTTAGTGGTGTACCTCCTACTTATTGGCTAAACCAGCAGTTATGGAATTTAATTTCCTTTCCTTTTCCCTTCTCCTATGTCTCAGCATGGAGCAGTGCACATTGAGTTTTCACCTTTACTCTTGCTTCTGTCGGGTGAAGAAAGAAATGTGGTATAACTGGCATCTTTATATGCTGACATCCTGACTTTCAGGCCTATTGCGGAGGAACTCCTAGGCGTGTCTTAATGGGATGGACTCATCCTCTACTATGATTTCTTAAGGAATGCTGTGCTTACAAAAAAGTTACTGTGTACTTAAAACTGTCCTCTGATCTTAAATGTTTGAAACACATTGGAACTGACATAAAACCTTTGACTACTCTGCCCTGCAGACAAGACCTTGCTTATGTAGCCCAGGCTGGCCTTCAGTTTGAGATGCGCTGCCTTAGCCTCCTGAATTGTGGTACAAGACACTACAACTAGCTTCTCTATTTTCTTTTATTGAGTTTTTTAATACTTTGTTGCTTTGCATTGTGTGTGGTCATCAAAGTTTGTTGACTTTATCTGGCAAGTCATTCGATTTTTTTCTAGAAGGACTTGGGTTTTTTTTTTCATATCCTTGAAGTTTAATAGCTTTGTTAGCCATGTCATCTATTTTATGATATGAATTACTTTTAAAAAGCAGCTTCAGAACCACTTTCAGTACATACTGATATCATTGTGTCTGCAAGTAATGGATTTAGGAGTCTCTTTGGTGATTGTTCTGGTTTGGAGTTTCTTAAGAGGTTTTAGCTAAGGTTTTGGCTGGACTTTAGTCATGCAGAGGCTTGGCTGGGCCTCCTCCAGCATGACTCATGAGCGCATGCTGGCAGCCTGCTGCTTGATGCATGCCATAGAACCACTCCATAAGATTTTTTAGTACAGTTTGCCTCCCCTGGCCTGAATGATGCAAAAGACAGTGAAGTGCAAGCCGAGGCAGCTCGGCTGAAGTCCTTGGCTTCAGTTGTTTTACCCAAGAGGCTGCTTTGCCCACTGTTACTTCATGTGGTTGGATGCAGGAGTCTCAGCCATCAGAGCTTTACTAATTTTTGCCACATCCTATCCTCCTCCTAGCTGTTTGACCTTTTGAGGTCTAGACTGTTATCTGTCAGGAGAGCTCACTCTCCAGTTTTTTTCTTCCTGTGGTGAATAGTAGCTTGATTCTCTGTTAGTTTTTAAGGCTTAGTTTTAAAGTTAAATTTATTTATGTATGTCATGTGTGCACCTGCATGTGAAAGTCAGAGGACAACTTAGGGGAGTTTTCTTCCACATGAAGAATTTGGATTTACTTTTCTAGTTCACGTTCTTGTTTCTAGTCATTCCTCCTTCTCCATTCACTCAGTCAGCAGGCTCCAGGCTCTTGCATGGTGCTAGTTAGATCTGCCTTCTGAGGAAATGTGTGAAGACCCACTCACTGCATTTCCTGCTTCTAAGCCTCATATTCTTCCAAGGTTTGCTTCTTTTATTCACGTTCTAGTCCCTTCACATACTTTGTTCAGAGTTTATGTTGTGAGAAGATTTATTATTAATGAAGAAAAAAATCTTACTCTCACTTTTTAAAAAAAAGATTTGTTTATTTAGTGCAATGGTTTCCAACCTTTTAATGCATTTTCTCATATTGTGGTTACTTCCAAACATAAAATTGTATTTGTTGCTACTTCATAAGTATAATTTAGCTACTTTATGAATTGCAATATAAATACCTGATATGCAGATGGTCTTAGCTGACCCCTTTGAAAGGGTTGTTCGACCCAGATTGGGTCATGACCCACAGGTTGAGAATCTCTGATTTAGTATGTATGGGTGTTTTGCTTGCATGTATGTATGTGTACCACATTTATGCAGTGCTCACAGAAGTCATAAGATGGTGTTGTATCCCCTGGAACTGGAGTTAAAGATTGTGAGCTACTATGTGAGTACTGGGAATCACACATGGATCCTCTGAAAGAACAGCTTTTAACTGCTGAGCCATCTCTCCAGCCTTGACCCTCTCTTTTCAAGGATTTTACTTAAAGAATCTGTGCAAGTAGGGATTTTCTGTATCATGCTATTTAAAAATTGCCAAAACACCTACCCTTTCCAGTGCTTCACTTTGTACAACCCTCACCCAGTTGACACAATATATTTTAAACATTTATTTTCCGTTCCCCCCAGCTAGAATGTAAGTACCATGAGTAACCAGCCACGCTTGCTGTGCAGTCATTTCAGTTCCCTGAACCAGCTCAAATAGAACCGTTTTGTGTTGTATGAATGAGTGAATCAATGCATTGGTTTTCTCCTTTTCTTGTCCTTAAATAGTTCCCGAAAGGCAGTGGATGAGGAAGAAGCAGCAGCTGAAGAACGTCGGAATATGGGACCTATTTGGATGACTGGTACAAAGGGTTTATCTGCAAGGGAAGCAGCAGCCTTAATAGTGGAAGAAGCCAAAACTATTCTGCATCAGGACTTAATTGAAATGGGAGTTCAGTGGGATCCAAATTTACCCTTGAGTTCTAGCACAAATTCACTGACCAGTAGTCAGTCAGAAGTAAAAGCGCACACATTTAAATCCCAAACTAAGAGTTCTCATAAAAGGTTAACATCAAAGAATAGAACTACTATAAGATCAAGTGATCCTAATGGTAAACAGTCACCAGGTATAGTGCAATGCTCAGATACACAAAGAGAGCCTCCAGACTCTCTCTGTAAGTTCCACGGCAATCATGAGCACCAGCCACATGCCATTTGCAGAGCAAGAGAACAGACTTCTTTAGCTATAAGCAAAGAAAAGCTTCCAATGTCTCTAAATGAAGGAAAACTAAGCACTAAGGATGTTCTTCACACTTTGCAGAAAACAAGAAAAACTGTTTTGAGTTTTAGTTCTGAACAGATGAGTAACAGTTCTGCATCTTTGAGGAGAGACAGGAAGTATCGAAAAACATCTTGGGGCAATAGCCCAGAGCTTAAGTCTGGGATGCATAGAGATGACTTACAAGGAGAGAATATTTCTAGACCTAGTCTATGTGAAGACCCATTTTCCTTAGACAAGCAGAATATAGAATTTAGAAGTCCAGGGCTATTTACAAAAAATGTATCTTTTTGTGCCAAGGAAAAATACAACAAAACCTCATCCCCTTTACAAATGCAGCAGCCTTGCTTAAGGAAAAAAACAGAAAGCAATGATGCTGTGGAACATTCCATTGCAGGATCCCAGAGTAAAAATGTGACTAGGCAGTCCCCTTGTGTTGCTAGCAATGGGACAGGAAAGGTAAATGAGGTGTCCATGGAGAGTGGTGCGAAGTGCCAAAATGTTTGTGTGAAATTCCATAACACCCATCAGGTTAGCCATTGCCTAGAAAATCAGTGTGACAGACAGACAAACACTTGCACCAAACAGAAAACATTAATAGAGAGACAAGTCCCCTGTGAAGCGGTTAGTAGTTGCATGGCCAGAGACTCAAATGGAATTGTAGCTGTCAAATGTGAAAGTATAAAGCTTAGTAGCAAAGAAAATGAATCAAATCATCGTCAGACATTGGGAAATAATACAGGCAGAACTGAGGCACCTAGTGGACTACTTCAGTCAACTGGAGAACTTGGTCAAGTAGGAGACGAGCATGAGAATCTTCTAAATTCTCCTGGAGTACAAGAGAAAACAGATGCTTATGTACCAAATAAAACTGCACATAATTATGTTTCTAACCTAGCCCTCTGTGACTTTGGAGATAGCTTCTACCTGGATACTCAGTCAGAGAAAATAGTTGAACAGGAGGCAACTGAAAATGCCAAGCAAGGAACCAAGGCAGTAGGGATAATAGAGAAGAGCTCAGACACTCAGAACTCAGAGTACTCTTTTCAGGACAAGTGTCACAGTACTCCAGGTGAACAGCATTTCCCAGGAGCAGCTAACACAGATCATCTGGACAGTAAGAGTGGAGAGAGAGTGAAACAACACACTGAAAAGGGCATTAATGGACTAACTCCAGAAAGCCTCATTTTCCATTCTCTAATACCACAGGGGGACAGTGGACCTTGCTTTAAAGAGAATGAACATTCTGTTACTGACTCGCAGTTAAATAGTTTTCTTCAAGGTTTTGAAACACAAGAAATGGTGAAACCAACCATACCTCTGGCTCCTCAAATAAGAACTCCTACTGCTATGGAGGAAGAAATTCTGCCTGAAACTAGTTTGAATATGAGTGATAGTATACTGTTTGACAGTTTTGGTGAAGATGGCTTAGTAAAAGGACAGTCACCGGATGCACGAGCAAAGCAGCCCTTCCCTTCTGAAATGACACCAAACCATGTCAACAATTCTTGGAGCCTAAGAGAAGACTCAATTATGAAAGCAGATGTGAGTGAGCACCAGGGTATTCAGCAGCAGATGACTTGTTTCAGTGGTGAATCTATTATATTTTCAGAGATGGATTCTGATCAGATGATTCAAGCCTTGGACAATATGGTTACAAAACATGTCCCCGAGAATTGTAACTCAGGAACCCTTAGAACATTAGAACTCAGTGATTCTGCAATGCTGAGTAAAGAGTATCCTCAAGGAGAAGTGGTCAGAGATAAAAATGAAAGGTCCCCAAAGTCCAAACATACTGAAACAAATCAAGATAATTCATTCACATGGTCAGGAGCATCATTTGACTTAAGTCCAGAACTGCAGAGGATTTTAGATAAAGTGTCTAGTCCTCTAGAAAACGAAAAGCCTAAATTAACACACATAAACATGTTTTGCTTTGAAGGAAACAGCACAGAGTTAAATGAGAGACAGGAAATGAATTTAAATTTGGACACAGTTCAAGTTCAGAACACTTCCATTCTCCCCAATAATGAAGTTAAAAGCAGGATTGAGGGGTTAGTGAACAATGCCCAGTGTAATGGAGCCTCATCTCTCTCACCTTGTAAAGAAAGTGCTACAGCTGATGACAATTGTCTTATTCCTCCCACACCCATTCCTGCTTCTGCTTCTAAGCTGGTCTTTCCAGATATTCTTGGAACATCTGTAAAGGGTCAGACAGCTAGCAGTGTTTTACAGCCAGGTGAAAGATGTTTATTTGGCTCACATCCTGATATTGAAAACAATGACTTAAGTCAAGAGCATAGAAATGACTTCAAAGAGGACAGATCTTCTGGAGACACAAGCCTTTCTCTGCAGTTTTCTCGGGACAGATTCCAGTTAACTCCAGCCTCATGCAGCTCAGAAAGTTTAGCCATAATTGATGTAGCAAGTGACCAGACTCTCTTTCACACATTTGTGAAGGAGTGGAGATGCCAGAAGCGCTTTTCCATCTCTCTGGCCTGTGAAAAGATTAGAAGTTCAACATCGTCCAAAACCACTACCATAGGTGGAAAGTTGAAGCAAGGTAAGGATTTTTTACATTACAATCTTATGTATTTAACTTTTGAAAATTTTAGGTATTATATATAATTTATTCAAATTGAGTAAGTATATCCTTTTAGTAAGAGTCTCCTAATTGGATATATGTTTAGCTTTTCTTTATTTGACCCAGCTAGTTACTGATATTGCCTTAGATTATAAGAGTTCTATGAGGCATTTGTTAGTGGGAATAGAATTTTATAAAAATAATGTATGTTTTGGATATTATTAGACTTTTATGGTAAAACAAATGGTTTTAGTTTTTTATTGGTTTTTATTAGTACTCACAAATTGCTCTTTACTCCATTATAAAAGTATACAGCACATGGGTACTGTATTTCTCACAAAGTACATTAGCTGAACTTTCCAGGAATTATCCCGAATATTAGCCCTTTTGATGAGTTTGTACTGAAATGCTGGTACCACATCCTTACACAACCTTTCTAGGTTTCCAGAGTTGAGCCGTTGGTCAAATGATGCCATAAACATTTTGTCCTGGTACTGGGGAATAGTGATAGTCAGCTTGTCAAACTGTCGTGGATATCAGAGGTTTGATTAGATTTCATAACGCTCTGTGTTTATGTATTTGTCATTAAGCTGATGGTATTTGTCTCATCATCAGTTCTTGGAGCATGTGTATTAATGACCGATTCTATGTGCTTTTAGTGTATAACATTTTCTATGCCTAATCTATCAAGCATAAAATTGAGCCCCTGTTTTATATGACTTCTCATAGAGACATATAAAGTTCTCTTACGGCTTAATAAATATTTATTGTCTTCCTACGTACCAGTAGCTTCCAGATATTGAGATTGTAATTGTAAATTAAATCGATTTGTTCTTGTCCTTTGTAAAATTATGTAGATGTTAATTTAGAACAAAAATGTTGACTGTAGATGCAAAACTAATACTTAATTACTCACAAGAATACTCTTGTTGCCTTTGGTTAAAAATTGGTTATGAATTTGTGTGTGTGTGTGTGTGTGTGTGTGTGTGTGTGTGCAAATGGTCTTTATTTGTCATAGAAATTTAAACAGCTTTTTTCACCTAGTGGTTTCTCTTTAGTTATTGTAGATTCATATTAGGTGGGCCGTGGTACATTGTTTTCATGGTGGTAGGTATCTTAATTGATAGGAAATGCAAAAAGAGCTTGCACACTCCTGAAAATGATCAACCAAATAATTCATGTTTTAGAATATACAGATATTTGCCCACTAAGTATTGGGCTGGCTAGGGTTTTGTCATCTTGACATAAGCTAGATTTATCTGGCAAACAGAACCTCAGTTGAGAAAATGTCTCTATCAGGTTGGCTCTAGGCATGTCTGTAGGGCATTTTCTCGATTAATGATTGATGTGGGAGGACACAGCCCACTGTGGGGCATTCCACTCCGGGGCATGTGGTTGTTAGTAGTATAAGAAAGCAGGCTGGGTAAGGCATGAGGAGCAAGCCACTAAGTAGTATTTCTCCATGATCTCTTACTCAGTTCCTGCCTTGAGTTCATGCCCTGACTTCCCTTGATAGACCATGAGCAGTAATCTGAAACACACCCTTTCCTCTCTGAGTTACCTTCAGGCATGGCACTTATCACAGCAGTAGAAACCCTACCTAAGACAAATAAACAGGTTCTGTTGTTGTTGTTTGCATGTTTTGAGGACAGAGTCTGGCCATAGAGTCCAGCCTGGCTTTGAGTTTATAATCATCTTTCCTCAGTTTCCCAAGTGCTGAGATTATAAAATATGTGCCACCATGATAGGTGAAATAAAGGTTTTGGTTACCATAGTTTTAATAGTTTACTTGATGCCTGAATATTGGAGATTTTTTATAGTTTTACTTTTGATTCATTTAGTTAGCTTACCCCCAGAAACCCATGCTGAAGATGATGGATTTCCTGTCCATGGCTCTGATGGCATTGTCGTAGTTGGACTGTCAATATGTTGGGGTGGAAAGGATGCCTATTATTTGTCATTGCAGAGGGAACAAAAGCATTCTGGTAAGTAATTCCCATTTGACTCAGTCACATATGCTCTATGACATCAATTAAGTGAGTTATTTTGGTTTTTTGAGATTTTTAGAAATTATTTGATACTTGATAATCTGATATTACCTTGGCTTTATTTTTCGGATTAAAAATAATTATTTAGAAACTAGCTAATGTATGCATAATCACACATATTAAATAGAATGAATCCCCCTTTCCCTCCATCCCTCTGTTAGGTTCAAAGCAGGCTCCAGAAATGGCAGTGCCACTGACCATGGCACTCTGGGGTCAGCTCAGGCTAGACTCTGAGTAAACAAAAACCTTAATTCAATATTCCTTAGAAATCTTGGTTTTCTGTCAGCAAAAGTCATCATTATCTTCTGTATCTGCCTGCTACAGCCAACTGCTTCTGGCAATGATATCAAGTATCATCTAGTTTCTGACTGACCCAAACAAGCCTGCAACAGGTCAAATTCCCCATGCTAGTTCCAGGCTGGTCTGGCCCGCAACCCTTCTGCTACTCTCGACTCCCAGGATGTTTTTGTCACCCCCATTCCTTACTCTGTCCCGCTGTCCCCTTAAAACTGACAAGATTTTCCCTCATTTTTGCTGTTCTGTGCCCTGGACAGACAGCCTAGCAGTTTGAATCCCCAATAAATCTTTCTTTCTCCCATGAAGTGATCTAGTTTGGTGGTTTCACTGTACCCTCACACCCTCCTTCTATTCCTCCTTTCCTCTGGAGTTAGGGATTGAATCCAGAGCCCCATACCTGCTAGACAGATGTTCTTCTCTGAAGATGTGCCTGTGAACCAGAGTAAATGCCGAAACACTTCCGTGCTCCCTTCCATCTGCTACTTAAGACCATTAACAGTAGACCATAGCATTTTCTTCTCAATCTTTTCCTGTTGCTTAGGTCTAGAGTTCATCCAGAGACAGTGCCGAGCTAGAGAACTATGGTTGCTGAATAACAAGGCTGTTGGTATGCCTCTGGAAGGAAAGGATGCAATCTAGAAATTCCTTGGGATCTGATTTCATAGTTCCTCAGGGACTCCATATGGTCACAGCTCCTCAGCGAGGATGGGGTCCTTCCAGTCTCTGTAGATCACTGTGTTGGCTGAGCTGCTACTTGCACTTCTTTTCTTTATGATACAACATTGTATGTCTCCCTTTAAACTTAGTTTCTAAAGCTTCTACTTATCTTTAACTCTGTGTTCTGAAAATATAATTTTATTATTAGAGGTCTCGATACTTACGATTTTTATCCACATAATGGAATAGAATATTATAAATCTAGTACAAACATCATATTTAGATTATGGAGTACTTCATCACGTAGTTGCTATGACCTGAACAAGCAGTTGTTTAGAATCAGATCTTTAGGCTTCTGAATCTTAGTCTTTCCACTAGAGATTGCTGCTTCAAATGAATGAGTCTAATTTTTGCATTAAGACTTTGTTTCCATTCCAAGAAATTAGTCCCAGTTTGGCGCCACCTCCTTTGGATACAACATTGACTGTGAAAGAGAGGATGGAGCACCTTCAATCCTGCTTGCAAAAGAAATCTGACAAAGAGCAATCTGTTGTCACCTATGACTTCATCCAGAGCTATAAGGTTCTCCTCCTGTCCTGTGGCATCTCCCTGGAAGCCAGTTATGAAGATCCCAAGGTTCTATCTTATATGTAATTTTTTTTTTTTTTAACATCCACATTGTTAACTCTTAGGGATAACTCTTTATATGTACTTAGCTTCAATGATTTAACTGAAAGCCTTCCAATAAGACACTTCTCTGTTCAGTAATCTCTTCACCCAGAATATATCATTGTGTACCAAATGCCTCTGAATGAAAGCAGAAATATCATAAATTCTAAATGTTAAAGGTCTTGTCTTCCTCAAAGATTAAAAAAAAAGTATGAATTTTTATACCATAGTAAATTAGAAGTGAAATATGAATTGTTAGGTTTAAGAATGTGATAGCAGGAGTTTTCAAATATTTTGAAAGTGGAGGCAGAATATAGAGATGTATGTGAATATATTTGTGAATATAAGATGTCAAAACAAAGTGCTCTCAGGGACTAGAGGCAAATTACATCACTAGTCCCTGAGAACAGTTCTATACAAGAACAAAGTGTGATACTGCTTTATGATGCTGACTATTAAGGAGGGGATAGCTTGCATTACTGTAGTATACATTTGACACTTTTCAAATATAATAGATTTTTTTTTTCCCTCCCTCCTCCCCTTCCCCCTTCCTTCCCTCCTTATCTCCATCCCTTCCTCCTTTCCTTCCTTCCTCTTTAACATAGTGCTGGGAATTGCACTCTGCCGCTAGGTTATCTTCACCAACTGTCTTAGTTTCTCCAGGGTCTTGCTTGGTTTTGTGTTTTGTGTGGAGAGGACAAGATTGTAAACTGACCTTTACTAGATAAAAAGTTATCATTTAATTTTGATGTTCTGGAATCCAAACAAGAATATGGGTGATACAAATCTCTCATTACAGCTATAGTAGCCTTATATAGCACATTCTCGTTAAGCCTTAAACTATTGGAATATTCCATTATTGGTTTTATTTTTATAAGAAATATTAATATGTATGTCAGATTCTCTCATTTAATACTTCTCTATAAAGCTTTTTATTTCTTTTCTTTTTTCTTTATTCTTTTTAATTTTTTGAGACAGGATTTTACTCTGTAGCCTAGGCTAACTTACCTTATTGTCCAGGTTGGCCTCATATTTATTCACATCATTGTTCCTACCTCTGCCTCCGGGTGCTAGGACTGCTGCCATCAGCCACCATTTCATGCTAAAAACTTCATTCTTAACATAGAAAATAAATAACTGAGTCATTGTAATTGTTAAAAATATTTCAGGGATTAGATATGCTTATTGTAAATCTGTTCGACTTAGTATTAGCAACTACAGTCTACCTAGTTTCATGCAGAAGCTAAGAATATCAATCAAATGACCAGTTCTGGCAAGATACTGCCATTTTGGGAGGAAAGGCTTTCTGATACTCTGGATACTAACTTGTTGTGGGATGTTTTACTCCTGTTGTTGTTTTTTGGGGGAAAGGTGCTTCCTGATGCCTTGCAACTTTGAAGCCTGATGCCTTGCAGCTCTGCTTCCTACCTATTTACACCTCTGTGCTATGCTATGGAGGAGCCACTCTGTTCTCCACCTGAAAAGGCCAAGTTTGTAGTTGAAGGTGACTGAACACAGTCAAAGGTCTGCAGCTGGGTGATCAGAGAAGACTCAGATCACCCCCAGTTGAGTATGCTGACAGACCTTGAGATACCATTGTTTTGTAATGAAGGCCTGTTCATGGAGAGGGGGCTTGGGAAAGATTAAAGGACCTGGGAGGGAGTAGGATGAGAGCCGGAGAATCCTGAGAGAACTGTGAGAGGAGGCAATGGAGTGAAATCTCTGCCTAGCCACCCGGGTATTTGAATTCCTGAGACTTGTCATGGCTTGTAATTAATAAATACCTTGAGAAAAATCAACCATGGACTTTCATTAACATTAACTTTTTGTGTATATATGATGCATATGCATATGAAGGTCAAAAGTAAACCTCAGGCATCATTCCTCAGGAGTCTTCCACCTGTTTTGTGAGATAGTGTCTGTGTCCAGCACCTATGGCTTGCCAATGAGATAGGCTGGTTGACCAGTAGACCTCAGGTATCTGCTTGTGTCTACCTTCCTAGCATTGAGATTGTAAGTAAGTACTACCACCTTCAGCTTTTTACATGGCTTCTGGTCCTCACGCTTGCATAGCAAGGACTTTACCAACTCAACTTTCTCCCTGTCTCTGAATACTAACTAATGGTAAAACATGGATGTATCGCTTCTGATGTTGAAAGAGCAGAGTAAACCTAAAGCTATTGAGGCATATCTTTATTATAGTAGCTAAGCTTGAGTCAGTCAGAGCAGAGACGCTCATCTTCATTCCTAGACACATGGTTTCATTTAACTGAAAGTTAATCTTTGCTCTCAGGTTTGCTTCAGAACCAGGCCAGCCAGAGCACTGTAGGGATGGAGGGACCACTAAATGGATGTTAAGGGAAAATACATGAAGTTATAATGAATTTTCTGTTTTGCCCTTTTAATGTAAAAAATTCAAAAAGTGCCTTTGAAGAAAACCAAGAAAATGTCTGATTGATGTCTCATTCAGGTGGCATGCTGGCTTCTTGATCCAGATTCAAAGGAGCCAACTCTTCATAGCATAGTGACCAGTTTTCTCCCCCATGAGCTTCCACTCCTGGAAGGAATAGAGGCAGGCCAAGGAATTCAGAGCTTGGGGCTAAATGTGAACACTGAGCATTCGGGACGGTACAGAGCATCTGTGGAGTCCATTCTCATCTTCAACTCCATGAATCAACTCAACTCTTTGTTGCAAAAGGAAAAGCTTCAAGGTAAAAGCAGAGTTCGTGGCATTTTATGTTACAGGCTAAGGATAACACATACATATAGTTAACCGCTCTTTCATCACAGGTGGGTAAATTACACATTTTATGCAAATTCTCTGGATTACCTACTGGGGAAGTCAACAAACTTTTTTCCTGTAAAAGGCTAGGTAGTAAATATTCTTGACTTGGAGACTGCATGATCTCTATCATAAGTCTTCAGCCTGATGGTTGATAACAAGGGCAGCCATGGTTAAATCAAAACAAATGGCTGCGGCTGTATTCCAATGATTTATTTGCAAAAGCATGCATCTGGTGCTCACTCGGCCATAATTTGCTGACATCTGGCCGTATAACGTTTAGAATTAGTGGCATCATATTCAACTGTTGACAATTATGTACTAGAATTTTATCAAATGATTATATTCATATAATGGATTTCTATAGGTTTTAAAAGTGGAACCATTTTCTTTTTAGAGCTAGCAATAGTTTGCCTAACAAAGAAAAGTAATGTGATTCTTTTCTCTCAAGGCATGATGAATTTGTTGAGCAGTTTGCTGGCTCAGGATACACTTCTTAACTTGAGAGAATGTAACAAATGATACAGAATAAAGATGGTGAGGGGAACGAAGTTGTGTTCATTATGAGGAAAATACACCATGAGATTTTTGACTGATCAGTAGATAACCAGAAAGAGCCGAGCAATGTGCTGAATATCAAAGGCTTGAGTTGGAGCTGCCTCACTTACTGGACAGGATCCTACACCAAGTTAGTGTAAGTCTTTGTGTCTGGTCTTAGGAACTTGTTGTAGGTACTTGTTATTACACCAGTTGTATGGTTATTTTTTTGACAAAGCCTCTTGT
This sequence comes from Cricetomys ansorgei, assembly GCA_026225945.1. Lineage (NCBI taxonomy): Eukaryota > Metazoa > Chordata > Mammalia > Rodentia > Nesomyidae > Cricetomys > Cricetomys ansorgei. The sequence continues at coordinate 60,206 of JAMJFZ010003266.1, read as the reverse complement.
TCTCCCCAGTACCAGGGGGCAGGATTACAGAGACTAAGTCCACACTGACTTGCATGTTCATAGAGGATGTTCTTCTGGAATGATAGTCATTAGCAATCCCTGTGCAAAAGGAGCTCTGTGTTTCAGCCTCAGCCTCTTTAAGCCAGTGTAGGCTGACCAAGGAGAGGGCCCCCCTTGCTATAGGAATGTCTCCTGCATTTGTGCTCAATAATGCTGGATCATAGCTCCTATTCCCTGTCTCTGCCCAGTCTGGCTCAGGATAGGTGTCCTGGAGAGTCTATCAGTTCTCTCATGCCCACTGACTTCTGAAGATTGTGCTAGAGTTTTGATCTGTAACTTTTTATAGGCATTTATTAATTATTTGAATTATAAGCTGGGCATGGAATCACTTGCAGTAATCCCAGACACTAGGAAGAATTAGTCTTCCATCTACTGTGATAGGAAGATCTGGATTTTGAAGCCAAGCTGGACATCACTGAGAATCAGGCCTAACAGCTACATAGTGAATCAGAGTCTATCCTGAGCTATGTAGTGAGATCTTGTCTCAAAAATCCAAGGACTAAATGGTAACTCATTGGTGGAGTGCTTTCCTCGCACATGCTTAAGAGTTTATAATCTTTAATTGTTGGCAAGGACTATTCTAGACTGAAAGACAACTTAATATCTGTGAGAAAACAAAAAAGTACAAAATACTCTAAATTCATCATTTTTCACTGTGATTATTTAAATATACCCCAACAGTGATTTATTCCTACATAGTTTAAAAAGTAGGCAATAGGGAGTGTCAAATGTATTTTATATAGTGTTATGGCTTTCCCAGTCATAGGACATATAGAAGTGAAGTGTACTGAGAAAACCGAGGGAATGTGGGAAGCTATTAAGGTTTGTTTAGAAATGATTATTTGGGGGCTAGAGAGTACTTGAGGTTAAGAGTGCTTGCTGCTGTTGTAGAGATCCTGAATTAAATTCCCAGCACCCAGGTCTGGTAACTCAACAACCTGTAACTCCAACTCCAGGGCATGTGCCACTTTCTTCTGGTTTCAGAGGACATACCTGCAGATACCCACATGCAGACACACATATAATTAAAAATAAATCAAAATAAAGGCTGGGAAAAAAAAACAATCAAAAAACAGCTATTTCAAGATATGCTTGTTTATTTTAGTGACCTCCAGATTTCTTTCTCTTCTTCTCCTCTTGCCTCATGGGTAAGTTTATTCTGACAGCTGGCCTTTTTCCTGTGGACAAGTGCTTTATGTTAGTGTAGGAATAAATATTAATAAGAAACCCTGTCTTTACTTAAGGTGACTGTGATGAAATAGTCTTGTCCTCTTCTTGTGCATCAGTTACATCCTTTCTGAATGATTTGATCATAGTATCTTTTCTAAGTCTTGTAAGAAATGTCTCTTTCAGTCCAGACTGCTCACAAGATTGCCAGCTTTTTTCCTCTTTCACAGACAGGGGTGGTGCCTATTGCTTAAATGACTACCCTTTACCACCTTCCATTGGTTTGGGGACGTCTTCAGGAGACTGGATTTGAATGGCAGCTTGGGTAACTGCTGTGGATTGTCCAGAATCAATTCTGTGAGGTTTCAGCAATACTGAAGAACTGATTATTACATGGTAATTTACCATTTCCTCCTCCTCTTTTCTTTTCAGATATTTTCTGTAAAGTGGAGATGCCCTCTCAGTACTGCCTGGCCCTGCTAGAACTAAATGGAATTGGCTTTAGTACTGCAGAATGTGAAAGTCAGAAGCATATTATGCAAGCCAAGCTGGATACCATTGAGACACAGGCCTATCAGCTAGCTGGACACAGCTTTTCCTTTACAAGTGCAGATGACATTGCACAGGTAGTATCTTGGAAATAGAGACACTGGAAGGAACTTTTAGATTTAAAATGACATGTGTCACAGCCCATCTTTCTGTACACTCCTGAATACCAACAGTTAGTAAAATAAAGTAACTAAGTAGAATGTATTGGGAATAGTGTTGTTGCACCAGATGACAAGTTGTATGCACACTTCTGAGATAAAAAGGCTGTAAAGCAGACTTGAATGTGGTTCCAGGAGATTTGCCTATTTCTGAGGAGGCACTCACTGAGTAGCCGTGGCTCTGTTAGTGGTGGAGGCAGATCCATGACAGTGCAGCTGTGGCTCCAGGATGCTGCTTCTTTCATAAGCCCTCGCCCCTTCTCTGTTCCAACATCTTTCTTCAGAAAGGGAAATTGGATATTTTTCTGAGATGTAAATGAAAAAGGGATTTTTGTGACCTTTCTAACCCTAATTTAAGATTTTTGTAACTTGACTGAAATTTTGACAGTTACTCTGTTTTATTTTTGCAGGTTGTCATTCTTTCTATTTTCTCCTCAACATCCTCTTTCCCTGAAAAGGGTAGTTGGAGGTTTTTTTTTGGGGGGGGTGGGCTGGGGCGAGGGTTGCTCATACACAGGAGAGCACCAACCGTCCTGTGTTTCTATATGCACGTCAGTGATAGGCTGCACAGCCTGACCTCTGGGTTTGAGTTCTGCCTTCCCTGTTCATTAGCCAACTGCACGATTTTGGATCTTAGTAGTTAATACAGCGACTCTTCATATCTCTGTTTCTTCATCAGTGAAATGGGAGTTGTGATTTAGAATACCTCATATGGTCGTGGTAAATATAAATGTAAAACATATACAATGTGTATATATATTGTATAAATATAATAGAAATACATATTTATATATTGTATAAATATATATATTGTGTATATATGTACACAACATATATTGTGTAATATATATGTTGTAGAAATGTATATTACATAAGTATATACAATACATACAAGATACAATATATGAATCCTAATGAAAATGCTCCCATTAAGACAGAGTTTATATTTTAAAGAATATAAGAGACCTTGTTTTTCTGGAGCATGTTTTTAATCTGTATTGAATTCATTAGTGCTTTCGGAGCATTTTTTGTGAAGAGTGGTTGTGTGTGTGTGTGTGTGTTTCTGAATTCTCTAGTCCAGAAGTCTTTAACTGACTGTACACAATTATGCAGGACACTTATCAAAAACAGAATGTATGGGCTTCAACAGAAATGGGGTAAAGCAAACATGGATTCATGATTCAGGGAAGCAAAGCAGGTGAACCATTTTAGGTCATATTAGCCAGTATATGCCTCATTTCTTGAATGGGTGTTTACCAACCACTCCATAGACCAAGCTTCAGAGGAGAACAGACTTTTGATGCTATTGACTACTGCCTACATCTTGTTTTTAATTGAGGTGAGGTAGTTTGTATATGAAATTTTCACAATTTATTCTGAAAGTTTCACCAAAGAAAGATTCTTAAGATAAAGAACTTCTAAATAGATAATGCAAGATCCTTGTGTTGTCTTAACTGATTGTTCTTCTCTTCTAGGATTGTTTGTGTATGTTGATAACTTCCATGTTTCCTATTCACTAATCTGACTTTTTCTCCTATCCTATCATTCATATAATTGTAGTAGATTCCTTGATAAAAATATAGGCTGCCATTAAATCTTAATTTTAGAAAAAAAAAATGCCCTGTAATAGATGTGGCACCTACAATACACATGCATGCATATATTCCTATTTGTATAACACAAACTTTGACCGTAAGTACTTACTGACCTATATTGTAAGTCTCAGTGCCTATCATTTCCAATGTGCCAGCTATTGCTACTATGTGAATTGGAACATAACTTAGTTTTTATTATTTCTGGAGAAGCACTGTAGCATCATTCTCTCTGTTCCTTAGCCATCTTGTAGAGAAAAATTCTTGTACTTATATAAATTGTTTCCCTTTTTGGAATTATTACTGAGAGAGTAGTTCAAGATTCATTAAAAGCCATTCATGGTATGTAAGCAAACGAGTAAGTATAGCGTATAAGGTTCTGAATTGCCTGACTTTAAGTCCCTCTGATTTGAGTTAGTGAGGGTTTGGCTACATGGGACTCTCTTGACTGTGTAGGCCTGGTTTCTTATTGGCCACTCATTAGCTGTCCTTATTGCCACATTGGATTAACCACCTTCTCCCATCTTTTATGTCTAGAGACTTCTGTGGATCAGTGTTAACGATACAATCAGGTGACTTTCCCAATTATCACTGTGATTTCAGCGATCACGCAATGATTAGCACCATAAGAAGGGTTGACTTGTGTGGTGGCTAAATGCCATGCTGGTTAACCTTCCAAAGGCCTTTAGGAGCGCTCACAGTCCTCAGAGCAGCCTAAGCCTCAGCATCAGCAGCTTAGCTGTCAGGTGCTTAGCATAGCATACACACGTCTGTGCTCTTGTGAAAGTTAGCACCCAATTCAGGTACAAACAGTGCCTAAGAGGCACAGTCATTGCTGTTATTAACTAAAAGTGCTTGTCCAAAGAAACATTCTTTCAGCTCCTATGTTAAATTGTAGAGTGTTAATTCTCAAATAACTTTTAAAAAGTAGTTTCTGAGTGACAAGATTCGTGATGAGGAAGTATTAATTTTTGCAGGTTTTATTTTTGGAACTGAAGCTACCACCGAATGGAGAGATGAATATGCAAGGGAGCAAGAAAACTTTGGGTTCTACCAGAAGAAGGAACGAGAGTGGCCACACACTGAGGCTGGGGAGACGGTTCAGCACTAGTAAGGTGCGTTGGGGGCACTCACAGGGCAGAATCTGAACTACTTTTAGCTTTTTGGTGTCATGAAAAAGTGCTGATAACACCAAGAGCCCCCCCATAGTGCACCACATTAACTTACCCATATTTAACAAGCAGATAGTTGATGGCTCAGACACTGTAATGATCTGTGGAGACATGTTATACCATGGGAATCAGGACTGTAATGAGTTAGCAGCTCTGTTCTTATTGAACAGTGTGGACAATTGTGGACTCAGACCTGCAGACATTATTTATTACTCTCTAATATGCTTGGGTTTTTAATAGAATATGATTTGTATACCTATATGGAGACAAAAAGTGTTATAGCAGAAAAAAAACATTGTGTTTAGTTTCAAGAAAAAAATAACAAATTTTCCATAGATTTGTTTTAAGACTCTTATACACCATTTTCAAAGGAATTTTGCTCGTGACCATCCCTGGATACTGCATTAGTTGGAGAGAAGGGAAGATGCTTGGTTTAGTGAAGTTCCATCGGGACAATGGGGCTAGAAATGTGTACACATTGGCTTTTGTCCAGTTGCCTTTCAGTGGAATTTTGACCCTGACACCATTAAGTGCAATTCCTGTGCCCTGGAGAGTATTCACAGCTCTGCTTTCTAGCATAGCTCTTTGCTAGTCTAGCTGGACCTTCTGACTCCTTAGTTTCTGTTCCTTAAGGACCATGACATAGAAGCATTCGATTTTAAAATGTTCCTACTGATTTTATCGATATGGAAATCCTGCATCAGGGCAAGAAGGAAGACTGCTAGGATGCCTCTAATCACTGACAGAACGGAGGAGGGAAACTGCGAAGAGTGGGGTGTGGGGAAGCAGATGCTTTGTGAAACTGATGTTCAATTGATTTTACCTTTAAAAAGGTAGCCGTAAGTGGGTAATATTCTGCATTTCCGTATTGCTGTCTTACAAACTGTACTTACAGCTTCCTCATAGTGACTTCTAAAAACAGCCAATCAATTCAGTGTTGTGGATGTAGGATTTATCAAAGTAAATTTTGAGATGTTTTTATCCAGGAGACATTCTGATTTGCCATTGAATTGGGACAAGATTCCAACCTTGCCTTGTTATATTTCTTACCAGGATGTTTTAAACAAGTTAAAGGCCCTGCATCCTTTACCAGGCCTGATCCTGGAATGGAGAAGAATCAATAATGCTATCACCAAGGTGGTCTTCCCTCTGCAGCGGGAAAAGCGCCTGAACCCTCTTCTCAGAATGGAAAGAATCTACCCTGTATCTCAGTCACACACAGCTACAGGTGAGGAGAGATGTGAGACATGAAGTGTCCAGTTGTGAGAGAAGAGATTTTCATATGTAATATTTGCTTGTGGTGTCCCAGGAACTCAAGTGTGCACCCTTGTGAAGCTCCCCTGCTCTTAGAAAACCCACACTCCTGCACACAACGCTGGATGACACCTAGGAAGGGCAACTCAAGAGCATCTGGAAGAGTGCTTTCTTTGCGTCAGTTGTTGGTGCAAGATTCAGCATTTGAGTCTGTATTTGACTTGGCATTCCTAGCTAACTTCATCCTAAGCCTTCCTTTTCTAGCTGAGTCTGTAGGCCCAGGGACATCGGTATGTTAAGTGTCTCATTTGGCACTTATAGAAAAGAGAGTTGTAGAATTTTCTGGATGTCACATGAACTTCCTGGGATAGAGATGAGTGTGACACAGCAAAGGAAGGTGCTCATTTTCTATGCAGTTACTTGCCAAACCTGATGTTCAGGGGAAGAAGGGGCAGTCTTAACACACCATGAAAGAGGCATTTGGATCGGTGCTAAGAGTGTAGAGTCTGAAAGCAGAAGTGAAAATTTGAATCCTGGGCCTCTAAGATATATGCCATATAAGATCTGGCTCTGCAAGATCCACATGATATCATTGTCTAAGAGCACTCTTGAATAAAGGAACATCCTTCATCCCTGGCCCCTCAGGGAATGAAATCTGGTAGTCTGCAGATTGCTTAGAAGTTCTTAGAGTAGAGAGTGCTCAATACCAGTCACTGACTGTTTGTTTTTTCACATTGCCATGTCATTTTTCTTGAGTTTAGTTATAGAATATGATGTTGAATATACATTTTTTTTAACAAAACAAAATGAAGAATCACTTGTAATTCTATTATTTGCATTTGTCAACTTTTCCTTTCATTTTATTCAGGGTCTAAGTAATCCAAGCTAGTTTGGAATATACTATTGTATATTGGCTATTGTATAATATATTTTGTACAATAATTATATTTTTTATAATATATATATACTATTGTATATTTGGCTAGTATTGTAGCCAAAGCTGTCTTCAAACTTATGGCTGTCCTCAGGTCGTAAACTCCCAATGCTTGGATTATGCCCATGAGCCACAATAACCAGCTAAATTCTTTAGTTTTTATTAACAGTGCACACTCTGTGCATGAACTGGTCAGATCCAGCTTCCCTTTATTGCTCATGCCTCCCACAGTCTCTGGTAATCACTCCTCCACATTCAGACTGACTCTCTCTTAACTTCCAAGTATGAAAGGGATGTAGTGCTTCTCTTTCTCCGCTGACTTGTTTCATATTCAGAGTGTTCAGCTGCTGTGTTGCTTAAAGTACAGGTGCTGTTGGAAGCTGCTATCTTTGGCTTGCTGTGGTTGTTTTTTGCATAACTTTCTTTTCCTTTATCCCTAATAAGTTCATCTCTTGTTTCTTCCTAGTCATTTCTTGCCTTGTTGATAGTTAGGTTTCACTTTGGAACAACTGCTAATATTAGAAACTGAATAAAATACTTGGTGTATATTAATTACTTTGCTGCAGCTGTGAATAAATGCCATGATTTAATGCAATTTCAGGATGAAAAGACTTAGTTTGCCTTAAGGTTCCAGGGGAATAGAGTCCATCACAGCAGGGAAGGCATGGCATAGCAGGCTGAGCAGAAAACACAGAGATTGCATTTCATCTGCAGATAGGAAATAGAGCTAGCAAGAGTGGTTGAGACTGTAAACCAGCAGTTCTTGACCTGTGCTTTACGACCCCTTTAGGGGGTGAAAGTACCCTTTCATAGGGGTAGCCTATTACCATCTGCATATCAGATATTTACATTATGATTCATAACAGTAGCAAAACGACAGTTATGAAGTAACAATGAAAATAATTTTATGGTTGGAAGTCACCATAAGAGTCACAACAAGAAGAACTGTATTAAAGGGTCTCAGAATTAGGAAGATTGAGAACCACTACTGTAAACCCTGTAAAGCCTGCCTAGTGCTGTGCTTTCTCCAGCAAGGCTGCACCTCCTGAAAGTTCCATAACCTCCCCAAACAGTGCCACCAACTAGGGACCAAGTACTCAAATACTTGAGTCTACATTTATCATTCAAATGACCATATGGTACCAAAACAAAATCAACTTAAGAGCTTTCAAACTTTATTTGAAACTTATCAGTTCTTTTCGTAGTATTGACTTTAAAAATACAATATTTAATGAATCTTTATAAATGCTATAATATTTCAATATTATAGAAATAAATGCTAGCTAAGCATGAAAGTGCTGTTCCATGATGATAAATTAATCCATACTCCATGCTTTGTAATCCTTTATTGTCTTTTTTGTTGACAGTATTAATAACTCAACTAACAGACCAGGGCAGTGTGCTGAATGCTAAGTAGTTTATGGAAAGATGACAGTGTGCTGAGGAGGGAAGACTCTGCCTCCTTCTGCTCCATGTTGCTTGGTAACAGGGAATGAGCCATTTAATATAATTATGTTAAAGCTACCATAAATTAAACACTTACTTAATGCTGCAAGCTAAATAATGATATCGAATAAGGAGTTTATTTAGGAAAATAATGTTCAAGCCATTTAAAATGTTTGATTCATTAGAAGAAGGTGAAATTATACGTAGTGACTACTAGAGAAGAATGTACCACAAAGCAGGAGTTGGCAATAACAATTCCCCAAAGTGGTGATTAAAAAAAAAAAATGCTCATATGCTTCAAATAGATTGAAAAATGTAAAATACTACGGAAGAACTAAAGGGTATAAAAGAATTCTAAAAATAGATTTCTGTCCACTAGAAAACTGATGATGCATCTGATTCTAGTACCCAGCCCTATTGTTGCCTCTCTTGAGTGATGCTGCTGAGGTGAGGGCTGACAGAGAGGTCCTGAGGCTGCCGCTCACGGTCCTTGTCAGTGTCTGGCTGCTCTGTGCAAGCTGGTTCTGTCTTGTTCCTCCACCCCAGCTTACCAGACTCGAGTAGCCATGTCTCCTGAGGTTTGCTGCTTAGTGTGTCTGCTATTCATTCTGTAGTTGGAATAGTTTACTTTACTGAGTTGCTTCCTGTCACTGGATTGTTTCTAGAGAACTAGCTTAATGAAGAGCATAGTATTGGAGCTGAAAACTTTCAGAATGACCTTGTGCTTTTTATCACTGTTAATCATATGAAAATGTTGAGAAATTTAAGTATAAACTCAATCCAGCATTGTCAAGCATGCTTTAAAAAGTCTTGTTACATTTATTTAGTGTGTGTGTGCGTGTGCATTATGCATGTGTGTTTCATATCACATTTGTGGAAGTCAGAGGATAACTCGTAGGAGTCAATTGTCTCTTAATGCCTGGGTTCTGGAGTTTTCCCTTGGGCTGTCTGGCTAGGAAGAAAGTATTCTTACCCATTGAACCATGTGCCAGCCCCCAGCTCTATTTTAAAAAGGTAATTCAGAAGTACAAAAACTGTCAATTGACCAAATTGTCATGTTTATTCTTCTAATTTTTTTCTTCTTGATTTTAGGACGGATAACATTTATAGAACCTAATATCCAGAATGTGCCCAGAGATTTTGAGATTAAAATGCCAACACTTGTAAGGGAAAGCCCACCTTTTCAAGCTTCAGGCAAATGCTTGCTTCCAGAGGCCAGGTAGACTTTATTTCTCTGTAGTGATGTTTTCCTTTTGTGGTGTGATGTCTCAAAAAGAGCCAATAAAACAATGCAATGCATGTAAGTTCATATTCTAGACAAACAATTTTGGTTTTAGACATTGCCCATTTCAAATTCTATGATGAAGCTGGTCGATGGTAAAAGGCTGCAGACCTGCTTCACTAGAGTTAAAGCTCCGAGCACTGTGTGCTTTAAGTTAAATATAGAAGTGAGAGGCTATCCATGCCACCTACACTCCCTTGTGCACTTGATAAGAAGCAACAACTAGATAGTTTACCTTGGGTCTGGTTAGAGATTTGTGGAGTTAAATAGAGGGAGTGCAGTTGTCTCAGAAGCAGATTGTAGGGAAGGCAATTACAGAAGTGGCTTCATGTTTTACTGAATATTTGCTAAAAGAGGTCCAATTCTTAAATTTTAAAGTGGGTTGCAGGTTAGGTCACTTCAAGTTTCTTAGACAGAAATACTATTTTCATTGGAAATCAGTACTTTCATATATCAGATTTGTCATCTTCTAGCTGATGATTGTATTTGCACTGCAGGGGACAAAGTAAGGTTTATGGCTTGCTCCCAGGCCACAGGAAACTGATGGAGGAGAAGGCCTCAGATAGAGGGTTACCGTTCTCAGTGAGCATGCGACATGCCTTTGTGCCTTTCCCAGGTAAGATGAGCTCCTTGCTGCTATGGTGGTGTAAAAGCATTGAGAAGCACTGAGCTATGAGTAGGATTTCCATCCATCTTTCCTGTGTTGGATGATGCCCCCACCGCAGTGGTATATCTCAGTAGCTGCTCTGTACTGATATTATTTCTAAAACTCTGCAAAACTGTAGTTGATTCTGTCAGTTCTCATTTGCCGTTGTTTCTATAGGTGGTTTTACTCTTAGTGAAGTCTCTTCCCCCTTTCCTCCTCTGACTCATCAGAGCTGTGTTTTGGGTCCCTGTTAATGACTTGTTTGCTCCTATGTTTCTTGGTTTTTATTCATGTCTGCTTGCTTCCTATTGCATGAGTGGCTACCAGGCCAACTGCATCTTTAAGACAGCACCTGTTTGTCTTCAAAATATCTGGAAGTCTGACCTAACTCCTTACTTGTCTGATGAATACCATGTCCATTTGTTCTTATTTGTTGCCAGTAGGTAGTCCAGGTAAGTGAAATTAAGTTCTGTCAGACTCTTCCTTTCTGTTAGGTGCTCACAGTCTGATGAGATTAACTTTCCTGCTAGTTTTACTCATTCATTACATTTGTACTATGTACATACAAAGTTCAACCTAATCCAGGGCGCCTCTGCTGTGTGGTGTAAGGTGTGTAAGGTGTAAGGTGATTTTTCAATGAGAGTTCCACAGTCCCGAATTTCTCTTTTAGGTGTAGAGGAAAGAACATGAGTAGATTTAAAAGCTATACAGCTCAATAGGGATTTAGCATGAAACTTGCTTATAATTTGAAATTTTCTAGTAACCATCTTGTATAGATTTCCCAGTTCAGTTTTAAAATTTCTCACCAGATCCTGTAGAACACAGAAAGCCTTTTTTCAAACTGAAGAGTGTGGTGCAGCAAGAGACTGTGGTGAACACACAAGTCCATTTTATATTAAGGACTTGTCCTTATCAGTAAAGAAATGAGGGTAGATGGATGTGGTGGTGCACACCTTTTTCCCAGCAGAGGAAGGAAGATCTCTGAGTTCTAGGCCAACCATAGCGACATAGTGAGACCTTGTCTCAAAACAAAATAAGAAATGGGACTATAAACCAGTTTAACCTGTGTGTGCTCAATTTGCACCATTATCTATGAGTTTCTTTGCTAAGTTACAGACTAAAAACAGCTTAATTTTGTCAGTGTCTGACAGCTGTCTAGTGGGCAGAAGGCTGCCATTCTGCTTCCCAGGAATAGCATCCCAGTGTCTCCTGCATACTTGCTTGAGTATGTTGTGCAGGCTTCTGGATGCTGCCATTTTAAATGAGGAGAACTTATTTCTTGCTATAAGTTTAATTACCATTTCTCTTATTATGAGTGAAATTTAGCATTCTTATTATATTTGAGGTTCTTCTGTCTTTATTATTTTAACAAACTTATAAAGTCTTTTATTGATTTATAGCAACACTTTTTTATAATTTGGCAACTTGTCCTATGTGGTAGCAGTTAAAATATCTTTTCTGCTTTGATTATAATTTTTGTTTCTATCTTTCGTGTCTAATCAAGTTATTTGTAAACCAAAAGAAACTTGTCAGCCGGGCCATGGTGACACATGCCTTTAATCCCAGCCATTGAGAGGCAGAGGCAGAGGCAGAGGCAGGCAGATCTCTGTGAATTTGAGGCCAGCCTGCCCTACAGAGTGAGTTCCAGGACAGCCAGAGTTACAATAAAGAAAGCCTATCTCAAAAAAAAAAAAAAAAGAAGAAGAAGAAGAAGAAGAAGAAGAAGAAAGAAAGGAACTTGTCTTACTCCCTTAGTAACTCTTTCTCTCCTACTGTTATCTTGAGTTTTTTCATTGAATATCTTTGTTATTGTTGACTTGAAACACACTGAACATACACTTATTGAACACCAGTTTGTCCATTATTTGTTAAACAGCCATTTCCTAAGGGTATATTCTATGAGATGTTTTCTGTAATCGTATTGTGTACGATTTTCTGTAGAACAAAAGGAAATTAAGTCTCTTATCCCTAAGGAGTGGGAGAAGCATGAAAGAACTGTAACTGTTGTAGATTCCATGCCAATTGTTGTGGGAATGCTGAGGAAGGCACTTTACTGTCAAGGGACAGATATCAGGGGTGGCTTGATATATATTACACACAAATGAAGACTTAAAAACTTGATAATGCACAAAAATGAACTATATATTATGGAAGTTAAGGCTTTAACTTTGGAACACATAACCTTAAACTTATAAAACTACATTTTTGTCATCTTGCTGAAGTGTATAGGCGCTGAATAGTAGTATTTGGAGCTGTACCAGCTTTTTAAAGTAGGTGTGCTTCTTAGGTGGTTTAATATTGGCTGCGGATTACTCTCAGCTTGAGTTGAGGATCTTGGCTCACTTCGCTCATGACTGCCGTCTCATCCGAGTCTTAAACACTGGAGCTGATGTTTTCAGGAGCATTGCGGCAGAGTGGAAGATGATTGAACCTGAGTCTGTTGGGGATGATCTGAGGCAACAAGTGAAGCAGGTGAACTTAGAGGGTGCTTCATATAAATGGGAAGAATCAATTAAATCTTCATACCATTTTATGTTATCCATTAATTTCAGTTGAGGAGCGATTTCTGTCTGGATTTTTCAAGTCACATTCTTTGGAGTCTGTGGTCTGTCTCATGGTATTCATTGTAGGTAGTTACCCTCACACACACATAGAAACACAGACACAACAGAAAGAATTAGATAAATGAAAGTCTGTGGCCACTTAGTGTCAAGAAGTCCTATGTATTTGAATCTGTACTGTGGCTAGTCATGGTGTCTTGTACTTAGTAGGTGTCTTAGTTAGGGTTTCTTTTGCTGTGATGAAATATCAGGACCCAAAGCAAGTTGGGGAGGAAAGGGGTTATTCATGTAACACTTCCACAACACTGTTCATCATTGAAGGAAGTCAGGATAGGAACTCAAACAGGGCAGGATCATGGAGGCAAGATGGCATCTAATGCAGATGCCATAGAGAGGTATTGCTTACTGGCTTGCTTACTGTGGCTTGTTCAGCCTGCTTTCTTATAGAATCCAGGACCCCAAACCCAGTGGTGGCTCCTATAATGGACTGGGCCCATCCCCATCAATCATTAATTAAGAAAATATCTTATCACCAGATTTTCTTGAGGCATTTTCTCAATTAAGGTTCCCTTCTTCAGATATTTCTAGTTTGTGTGTCAAGTTAACATAAGACTAGCTAAGCACAGTAGATGTTTATCTGCAAGGGGCAGTGATGGCGATGACAGTCATTATACACAAGGAAGAGTATGTATTTAAATCTCTATTCAGTAAATGTCTTGACTGAAAGTTCCATATTTCCATTTTTATATTTCTTACAGCATGTGCATAGTATCAAGGTAGTCTCAAATGTTTTTGGAAATAAAATTGGATTTAATGAATAACAGAGCTCTGAGCTTTTGAGCTGTTCAGCAGCTGTTCTTGTGCAGTGGGCCACTGTTAGTCACAGAGGAGTCAAAGGGCACATTACCATTTCCTGGATAGATTAATACCAACACTTCCTAAACACACACCCTGTGGGAAATCAGATGCCATTTTCCAGAGATGTGTCCTAGGTTCACTGTCTTCTGTCTTGGCTGCCATGCTGGTCTGAAATGCTGCCTCTGTTCAGCACCATTACCTGTTCCCCCCTGTTTAAAAGGCTCTGCCTTTCCTCTTCTGACTGCATTTAGCAAGAGTCCAGTACTTAGTAAAATAGGCAACGTGTTCCTGTAATCAAGCCCCATAGCCAGCTCTTGAGATGGGTATTATTTATATTCCTGCTTTATAGAGGAGGGAACAGATAAACACATAAGGTTAGAGATTTGTTTACAGTCAGTTTTAAGTGGTGGTGTCAGGAGATGTCAGAACATGAGAATATCTGACTTCTGAGTCCACAATTATCCAGAGTGATAGCTGTCTGTACTGATCAGTGCTTCCTAATTCAACAGTGAACATTCTAGAACAATATTTTGCTTCGACATGCACTGAATGATCTAATCTCCAAGTCTTGCTGAAATCTTAGACTACACTAAGTAATACAAACTAAAACAGACAAGCCATATAGGATAGGAATCACAACAAAGTAGTGTTAAAAGCCAAAAGGAAGAATAACTGAAGGTTTAAAATCAAAGAGGTGGTGGCACATCACCAGGGCAGAGGCACGCATAGGTAGTGGCTGAGGTTGACGGTTGGTGGTGGCGGTGGTGATGATGCTGGTGTCTTCTGATTCAAGGTCAGCCTGGTCTGCATAACAAGTCATGTCACCCAGAGCTTCATAGTGAGACCCTATCTCCAAAAAAAGCTATCCACTACCCCCAAAAAACCCTGCAAATTATGTAAGACAGAAGAATGGGGTTCCCTTAGTATGCCACATTAAAAGTTTCTGATAAGCATTAGTGCAAATTATCTTTTAATATTTGATTTAACATTTATATAGCACTTGATTGACACAAAGTTTCCCAAACACTCACAATTCAGAATTTTTTATCATACCAGCTCATGACACAATCTCTGCTGTCTTCACTTTCTGGTTGGAAATATTTGACAACAAAGAGGTCAGGTGACTACAGCAAGATCATGCATGACTCTAGGTAGGATTTACTATTAACCTATTACCTCATTTCCTTCCACCACCTACAAAATTTACTCAAAGCTTTTATTTATACCATTTGTGGGTTGTTAGATTTTAGGAAGCCAAGGGTTGAAGATATTTCTTTCCAGCAAAGTTTCCCCTATTCTCCACTTTCTGCTTTTGTCTTACCTATGAGCAAAGAGGGATATTTGCAACACTTTCTTTGCAGACTACTAGGTACTTCCTTAGACAGTACTTAGGTACTCTAAGTACTAAAACTGCTCTAACACTGGTGATTAAAAAACACAGAAAACAAATCTTCCTATTTTGACTGCTCCCCTCTCCCATTCAAATTCACTTGTATCTTCACACTTATACAAGTAATGCTCAAAAGCAGAGCAGATGTTTGCTGGGTGTCAGCTTCTGTGGGTCCAATCCACCAAAGCTGGTCTAATCGTTTCTTTGGTTCACTCTGAAATAAAAAGTTTACCAAGGTATCAATCATAGTGAACACTGTATACTTATATTTTCCATAGTTATGACCTTTAATTTACTGAGTGTGATGCCCCCTTTCAGATTTGCTACGGAATTATATATGGGATGGGAGCTAAATCTTTAGGAGAACAGATGGGCATTACAGAAAACGATGCTGCTTGCTATATTGACTCTTTCAAGTCCAGATACACAGGTAAGAACTTTAAGGATCTTGTAGCTGCTCACCACATTAATTAACTTAAGACATTTATTATAGACATTCATTAAAATCTCTTAATCAGAAGTTATTTTATCAGGAATTATTGAGGGCAAGTATATGCAGCATACTGTCATAATTCATTTAGAGCAACTTGTTTAAATAAAGGCAGAGTCAGACGTAATGGCAGGTGCAGTTGTTCATGCTTTATACTGTGTCTGCCCCAAAATGTGGACACTGATTTGTAGTTTGAATTTAACTTTAGATTGACAGTACTGCATATATTAACTGTGTCAGAAACTCTGTTTCTGTTGGAGAGCAGTTTGGGTACTTTAAACTATCTCTTCTTCTAAAAGCTTATTAAAGTATAATTTACATACAATTGAAGCTGCTGTTTTCCCATACATATTTCTGTGAACTTTGACAAATGTGTATAGTCATATCTTCTGTACTTCAACCAAGATACAGACCTGAATCACACTAGAGAGTTTATTTATTTATCCTTTTTAGTAATCAACTCTAATTCTACTCTTATTTTACAGAAATAATACTGTAAGCCAAAAAGTATGTGTGTGTATGGCGGGGGGTACTCCTATTTCTTCACTCAGCTCTCAAAGGTCTTTCCTATGCTGGTGCACATTTATGGGAATATTTGTGGCTGTCTTGTTTAGAATGAGTGGCCCTATGGGAAAACAGAGCTCATACATATTGGTGAAGAGGTGGGTACGGTCTGATCTCTGTACCTTATGGTGCTTCTAAAGAGAAAGCGTGTTCCTGGAGAGAAGACTCATTTGATCGTCGATTTAAGAACTGAATAGGAACAAGAGCCTGACCCACCTGGATAATTGGGTTAAGCCAAGAGATATTTATAATACTGTCAAGGACCTGAGTGGCAGAGGGGGAAAGCTATCTTGAGAATACAAATATTCTTGAATACTCTGAGAAGCAGGACATGTGTGAGATATTTGTTTTAGCATGTGCATTCATTTTAATAAAATGTTGCTTTAGGTCATACGCAAAGGGGGTAGGAGTGTTTGAAGCTGGGGAATGATAATACCAAAGAGTGAAAGAAAGCATTTGGCTTTTTTTTTTTTTTTTTTTTTTTTTTTTTTTTTTTTATCCTGAGACAGGGTTTCTCTGTTGTAACTCTGGCTGTCCTGCAACTCACTCTATATACCAGGCTGGCCTTGAACTCACAATAGCTCCACCTGCCTCTGCCTCCCAAATGCTGGGCTTAAAGCTGTACTCCATGACCGCCTGGCTAGAATGGTTTGGTCTTAAAGCCTCTAGGAACCAGCTCTGTTTTGGAATTTAGTATCATATGTCTTGTTATTGTTCATGAAAATATAAAAAAGTTAGAATGTGGTAAGAACCACTAGGGACTTCCAGCAGGAAACCAGTGTGTAGAAAGTTTGAAAAGAGGCCTATCAGTGGTCCCTAAGGGCGGGGTGGGGTTAGGATGGGGTTGGGGGGAGGGGGGGCACTGTGCTGATGAGAGCTTTGTATTTTTTGTTTGTTTTGTTTCTTTGCAAATCTGAAGCATAGTACTCAGATAGCCTCTGGCTATATTCCAAGCACTATAAGGGAGAAAGGCAAAAGGGATCTATGTAACATGAAAGGCTTTGGGATGAAGAGTCTTTAGGGACGACTCTATAACCCTGGTCATTTCTGAACCTGTCTAAGCCTCACTTTTCAGATACGCAGTGAATCTAGAAATCCTTGTCCTAAGGAATTGCTATTGTAAAGTCATAGTTGCTATGATTTGTAGATAACTCATTGTGTTTGGAACAGTCATGAGCCTTGTAGACATAACACTAAATAAGAATGTGTTCTCACAAAGCTTAAGTTCCCTTCAACATACTCAGCAGAGAGCAGCCATTAGGAAGCAGAATGCATGTATTTCTCACCTTCTCAGATGTTCCAAGTGAAGTGTCAACTCTGGTTTGTGGATCTATCCCTGTCCTTGATGGGAGGCAAAGGGAAAGCATGAAGAAGTAGTATTAACTCTCCACTGAGCCAGTGTGGGAGAGCAAGGCAGTCCTCAATAGGTGCTGCTCACTGACAGAGCTTAGAACCTCCCGTGGCTGGAAACAGGCAGTTCAAAATTAGTAAAAGTTATTGTTGGATTGAGAAACTTACTGCAAATTCCTGTTTGTTTGTTTGTTTGTTTTTACCATCCCCATGTTTCTGGATTTTCATTTTTCCCCTCAAATTTGAGTAAAAATTGCTTTAATATTTTGCTTCAAATGAGTAAAAGTGGTGAGAATAACAGCATACCTTCAAAGGTAATCCAGTGAGGTTTCTTAGGTGCCACCTACTGTTGGCAGGCAATGTGTCTATATGTACACTTGGGTCTTTCATAGATGACCCTGAGCTCCTTAACTTGGAGTTGAAATGTAAGAAGCAGGTGTAGGGACAGGTTTCAGGAGAGTGGGTTTCTGAGTAAAGCCATGGCATGCTGTGTGTGAATGTTGCATGTTTCCATGTTAAACATGCATTAAAGAGATGCCTGACACATAACTCTCAGGCTACTGTGCCAAAGACTGGGAACCCCACTTTCAGGCGCACGTGGACATGTCACCTGTAAATAAGGCCATGAGAACTTGCCTTCATGGCTTAGAACTTAGACGAACACAGATGGTCTAATGATGACACTGTGACAGATAAGAGCTAGGGCTGCTGTGCGTAGTCAGAACAAGAGGGAGGACCGGACTTTGGTTGTAATTGTTTCTGTATTTTCCTTGTAGGGATTAATCATTTCATGAGGGACACAGTGAAGAACTGTAGAAGAGATGGATTTGTTCAGACCATTTTGGGAAGACGTAGATATTTGCCAGGAATCAAAGACAATAATCCTTATCATAAAGCACACGTACGTTGAAATTTCTCTTGAGTTTTCACATTTCAATGACATTTACTTTTCAACAAAGACTACAGTGTTCCTTTTAGGAAAACTACATAATTGGATTTTCTGAATAAACACAGTTGGCCATTGGCTTTATAAAGGACTTTTGGAGTGATGACACTGTTTGGGGGAGGTTAATATAGACATCTGGTCACTTAATACTTCAGCATAGTAATTAGCCTTGGTGACAAGTTGTAAATAAACACTTTATTTTCCCCAGTGCATCAGTCATACCAGGCAAGCACTCTACTGCTGAAGTGTATTCCATCTTCATCCCTGTTTGTCCTCCTTCCCTCGCCTAATTTCTGACAGACAGCCTAGGTTGCCCAGCCTGGCCTTAAACTCACTCTGTAGCAAGGGAAGCCTTGAAGTTGGGATGCTCCAGTCTCCGTCTCCTGAATAGTTGGGACTACAGACATGCACCACCAAACTCAGTACAAATTCCACTGCCTTTCATTTCCTACTTTCTCACATCACAAGTTTGCAAACATTCTCCAGAGGTTAACTGGTCATTAAACTTGGATACCCTTTTAGTTCCACTTGTTCTTATTGTCTCTTTTATTAGAGGTTATTAGGCTATCCGAAGTAGTGAATAAGGCTGCTTTAACATATGTTATAGATCAATGAAGATATTTCCTTCAATTATTAAAATTGTTTTAAAATCATTGAAGTCATAAAATGTTACAGTTATCTGCACATTTAAGCTTCTATTATAGTCTGAATTCTCCAATTTTAATGCATCTTATTCTGTTGTTTCTCCATAGTTTTGCATGTCAGTGTCTACTGTAAAGCCTCTGTCTAGCATCCAAAGTTGTCAGGACACTGACACGTGTTTGTCACATCTTCACTGTCCAGCCTCTACACACAGCAGCTATTTAGGGTGTTTATCATCTCTGAGTTAACTGGACACTGTAATTGTTCTACTTGGAAACATAGGTCTTAAATTATGGGAGAGAGAAAGCAAGCAGTGTATAAAAGCATCTTTTATGTATACCCAGTTATTCAATTGCAGGGCAGAGGTACAGCTTGGCACAGAGTTTTGAAGGCTATCGTAAGTTCAGAGTGCTGGGAATGAGCAAAAGATAACTGGCTCTTTCTAGAAGCTGAGAGACTTTCAATGACAGATTCCATCCTCGTGAGATCTTTCCTGTGGACCACGAGAAAGTTGTACTTATCCTTATGTTAGGTCTAAATGGTGGGAATCTCCATCATCACAAGGTAGGGTATAGCACACAAAGCCAAAGCTAATGGCCTCTGGAGAGGGATGAATATAACCCCAAATCCAAACTAGTGTGGCAAAGAGACAAGATAGCCTTCACATGCTCCTATTTTCCACAAGTACCTTTCTAGCAGAACCTCCTAAAGTTTATCATGGCTCATGCATCTCACTTTTCAATTCTTATAGGTTTGCTATCTGTCTTCTACTTAACACACTGCTCTGATGCTGCCTGTCCCACAGCTGGGCCTCTGCCACCACTTTTTTCTCCACCTTGTGCCACTGCCACCACTATCTTATCTGCCTTAGTGTTTTCTTGTTTCTTTTCTTCTCTACCAACCTCCCCACAAGACTGTAGTCTCTTAACAACAGGGACCAAATCTTTCTCAGCCTCTCTGGGAGCCTTCTTTTAGCATCAAGACATGGTGGAGGGCTTTACATGACAGGACCCAGCAATCATGTTAGCTGGGCCTTTTGTTTTTCTCTAGTTTCTATAAAACAAACAATCAACATTTATACCACCCTAACTCTTTATCCTAGTTAATCTTGACTGTCAGGCATTGCCTATGAAAGATCAAGAAAGTGATTTGAGCTTGTCTGATGCTACTTTTATTGAGAGAGAATTTATGTTGGTTTTTACAGGAGAGTAGAATGACCAACATATGGAATTACTTGGATGCTACTCCAGGTACAGAAATGTTTTGAAGCAAGGCTGATATATATGTGTATATGTGTGTGTGTGTATGTATATGTATATGTGTGTGTGTGTGTGTGTGTGTGTGTATGTATATATTCCCTAGACTGTTGGTTTTGTCCTGCAACCTGATAGTTTACAAGGCCCTTTTCCATTAGTTGGTTCCTGATTCCAAATGTTTCCCCAATCCCCTCAAGCCTATTAGAAGATCTTGTCAGCTTTCCACAACTTTCTGGTTGATTACTCCAAGAGGAAAAAGTGACTTCCAATTTCCTTTGGTTTCTCCCTTTCTAAAAATCTCCTAGATCAAGTTGGTCTGTAGGCATGGCTGTAGAGATTGTCTTGAGTGTTGATTGTTGTAGGATGACCTAGTGTGGGAGGCCAACTCTTGTCCAAAGCATGGTTCCACAAAACTCCATGAAAAATGACGTGCTATGCGGAAAAATGACAAGCATAGGGCACTTGTTCTTTGAATGATAAACAAGCATAGGTGCTTGTTCTTTCTTGGGACCTAATGACATGTACAATCACACTTTAATGACACGCACATACACACTTTAGAAATGATACGCAGAAAGTGCATCTAATAAAAAAAAACAAAAAACTTGCAATATACATGCTAGGGAGATAACAAGAGGCTCTCATCCCAAGCCAAAGTTCTTTGTCCATCTCTCTCTAGTTATTCTTTTCAGTCTTTTTGTACATCTCAGAAGAACTTGCACAGGAAGGTATGTCCTTCATAGAGTGCAGCTGCAACCCCCAATCTTTAAGGTTAGTTTTAGTGAGAAGACTTCTTAACACAATGATTCATTAATGAATACCTGATTCTAGGTCTGTATAGGCTTACTATAAAAAAGGAGGACTGGCACTCAGGGGTGAATTATCTATTTGTTTTTTCAAGCTTGCTGACTTACTGTCTAGGCTCTTTGTTTCCTTTCTAACTGAGGGCTCTTTCTCTAAGTAAGAAGGTCAGCCTTAGCTAGGAATAGATTTTTTATGATATACTTGCAGTAAGCATGAGTAGTTCTCACAATGCCAGGACTTGAAGGTCAGTAAAATTCTTACAATTACTTTAAAGCTGAGATGGCAGTGTCCCTAGTTCCAGTTAGCAATAGCTAGCCCAAGAATCAATTTGGGTTTTTATTATTAGACCATGCAGACATTATTATTGTTGAGAGACTTTTTTGCCACCATACAGCAAAACAGGAGAAGGGGGCAAAGTAGCTGATGAGCTCCAATTACTATCAATGGGAATGAGGAACTTCATCAAACTGACATTGTCCATTGCCTGGAAATATGAGCACCAATAACCTAGCCCACTGAGGGTGTCACCATTCCCTAGGCAGAGAGGTTCCTGAACTATATAAGACAAGAGAAAGCAGGATGAAAGCATTCACTCTCTGATGTTGACTGTGCTTTGAGTTCCTGCCTTGACTCAGCCTCAATCATAAACTGTAGCTTGGAATTATAAGCACATAAACACATTCTTCCTTTAAGTTGCTTTTAGTCAATAAATGAAGCATCATTACTAAGAAAGGCAGCAAGGAATAATGACAGTTACACAACCTTCTACAGATACGTGATTTCAAGGAGGCAGAGAAAACGACACTCTGAAATCCAGTCACTCTTTAAAGTGACAAATGAGTTCACAGTAGATTCAAAAGTCAGGTATACCTCTGGTGACAGGAATCTTCAGAGGAATTCTCCAGTTACATTGACTGCCTTCTTTATAAGACTCTTGCCATTTTATGGGCCATTTTGGGGCATCAGAACTAGTATTTATGGGAAGGTTGCGCCTGGATTTCAAACCATGCTCTCTCCCCCATGTCCTGTAGTTGACTGTTAAGATGATCCTGGCAGCAGTTATTTCAGGGAAGTTCAGATTTAATACTTGGGGAACACAGGATCCACATTTTCTCTGGCAGCTAATGATTAGCCTCTGCCACCCATGAAAATCTCTGGTTCAGACATGAGGGCCATAGATCTGCTGGGCTAAACTTTGTGTGGACCAGGGAGCATTGGCATGAGAAATTTTCAACCCACATCACAAAGAATATTCTTATGTCTATTTAGAATTAAGAGTAGTTTTAGGAATAAATCTTTAGAGTGAACTTTGTAAACATATACCCTCAGTGCTCTAAGTATTCCAGAATAAACTACCGTATGAATTGTAAATGCAATACAGCTAGGGGATCCTAACTAAATGTTGAAGATTTTTAAACATAAGCAGTTCAACCTTATGCTTACTCTAGTCTCATGTGGGTGGTGCACAAGGATTGTTAAGGTTTGTTAAGGTTATTAAGGTTGGATTGTTAAGGTTATTTGTAGACTTCGAGTTAACTGTTAATGTCCTGGGTCATGTTTCAGTCCAGACCTTGGGCTACAGATATGACCATTGACCTGTGGGTACTGAGGGAAAATGTGAGACCATGTTGACACGTATAATTAAGCACCTGTAATTGTCTTCTATAGGCTGAACGTCAAGCCATCAACACAACAGTCCAAGGATCAGCTGCTGATATAGTCAAAATAGCCACAGTTAACATTCAGAAGCAATTGGAGACCTTCCATTCAACCTTCAAATCCCATGGTCATTGGGAAAGTATGCTCCAGAATGATCGAACAGGTTTGTCTGTCAATGAGACTGGATCTAACATGGTAAAAATGATTGCACCAGCAAGGTGGATGTGAAGAGAGCATATTTTATGTTTTATTTTTAAGAATATTCAAATATTGGTACTGGACACCTTTACACTTTTGGAAATTATAAATGATACCCAAGAATTGTTGCTTATATATGTTATATATATACTATAGTTACCACATTGGCAACCAGAGGAGTTTCAAGCTTGCTTTAACATTTTAAGACAATAATGCAATTAAAAAATAAATCTTTCAAAAAAGAGGGGGCTGAGCAGATGGCTCAAAGGCTAAGAGTGCATAGGACTTGAGTACTGTTCCCAACATTCACATCAGGAGGCTCACAATTCACAATGGTGTGTAACCAGCTCCAGGGGAACCAACCTCTGACTTTCTCAGGCACTAGTACTCACACATACATACCCACACCATACACACAGAACTAAAAACAAATCCTAAACATAATAGGCACATTATATTTTAATATAACTGTCATGTTTTTATGAAAGCACAGCTTTTTGGAACAAAAGAAAATTAGTCATGAGTTACTTTATTTTGTATTTCTGCAAGTCTCTTTACTGTCTGGCTTGCAAAAGTGGATTCCCACCTCTGCTTCTGTAACATTATATCACATATTTTGTGGCTCTGCACAGCGGTCTGTGAAGTCTACAATGATAAGTTCCAAGTTTTAGGATACTAATGTGTTTTCTGGGATGTGGGGGTTTGAGCCCCAGCCCAAGACAGTTGGCTGCCTGGAAGGTAACTTAGGAAAGGTGATAAAAAGGCAAACTCAGCAAACAAACTTGTATTGCTGTTTTCAGAGTCAGTTTGACTTTGCACATGTGGGAATCCTCTGTGGCCCACTTTTAAGACCCTGAAGATGCTCCTGTTGTGATCTCCTGTGCTCTCTGAAGTCTGCCAGCGAGCAGTGACCTTACCACATGCAGTCTTTGCTAATTTTGCATATCTTTCCTTTTGTTGCTGCTGTTCTTATTTAAGATACTTTCGGGTTCTGTTCCTTATTTCATGGATAAGTTATTTGTTCTTCTACTAATTATGCAGAACTTTGATTTTTCCTCTCCTGTCACGTGTCCATACTTTTACTTTAAATACCATGTGTCAGTGCTAGTGACACATCAATCCATGACTACAGCTTTGTTTTTCCTTGGATAAAGTTGAGTTTAGGGCATACAGGGCAAGGAAAAGCTGCTGGCTCTGGGAAGAAAAGATAAATAGCAGTTCAGGAGGGAATTTGCTACTTCCAGAAGAGATTTGTATACGTTACAGCAGCTAGAATAGCCAGTTACATAGTGTAGATGGGAGAGCTACAAATAAACATTTATCAACCTATGGTTTAAATGTAAAATCCTCTATAAGGAAGGTAAGATACAATCCCTGAATGAAATAGTTGTGTGACTCCTCTCAGCAGAATGGTGTCAAGACTCACAGTAGCACCTTTGAAGCAAGTGGAAGTTGAGTGTCACTGGAGATGGTGTCATGCTCAGGTAAAGGAACCATAAATCATGAGATCAAAAAAGCAGAAGACACAGAGAACAAGGAATTCATGACATTCTGGGTCAGAAACCAGGAACTGAGGGAAATGTGAGGACAAAATTATGATAAGAAAGTAGAAAAACTAGAGTATCTAGACAGTCTTTGTGTGGTTCAGTGGGCATGTTGTAGCAGGTAAATCTCAGCCAGGCTGGCACACATACACAGGTTTGCAACCCTAGTGTGGAAGCAACTTGCTGTATGCTTAACTGCCTTTTTTCTCCAGCCATCTCTGAGCAAGATCAGGCTGCAGACAATTAATGGCAGTTCAAAGACTTTATGACAGAAGTAGCACATGTTGGTGAAATTTATTGTTGGGCATGAAGGATATGGAGGGAATTGTATGACAGAAAGGAAGCACTGCTGTGAAGTGTGAGAGGCAGTTACTATGAAGAACACAGTCTGTAATTGGGCCCAGCTCTTAGGAAACAGTAGCTAAATCTAAGACACTGATTGTTCACCATGCTATGAGTCATCGACCTTTTGCAAATTTACTAAAAATATACAGATCATTGTCACAGACTACCTACAGACTAACCTACAATTCATGGTACTCACAAATGTGCTGAGGTTCACCTGTGGGCTAGGTTTGGAACTTTACAGAGTGTACAGTCCATTGGGCAAACACAACTTCTGCCACATGACGTGGCACACAGGGGCCAGGGAAGTCCTTTATGAAACATGGCCTGGTAGAACTGACTGTTTCCTGGAGTAGTACTCAGGGCCCGTGGCACCTGGTACTGCCACTCATAGGTGAAGGGATTCCATGGAAAAAGAAAACAATGGATACTTCTGAGAAATGGAGTTTTAGATCAAGCTCTTTATATCCTGTTTACTTCTTTCTTTCTTCAAGGACGTATTGGTGACTAGAGTTTGCCTGATGGTGAGGCTAAGTAGCAGCCAGTTAGTAGTTATTTTCCTTATGTTTCTAAAACCTACATTTTAACATACTAATTAAAATTTCAAGTTTTTCAAAATCATTAGAAAACAAAACAAAATACAACTTCCCTGTAGTTTGATGACATGCTACTCAGTTTTGCTATTTTTCTTGGGGCAGGATTATTGCCGAAGAGAAAACTTAAAGGGATGTTTTGTCCTATGAGAGGAGGATTCCTCATCCTTCAGCTTCATGACGAGCTTTTATATGAAGTAGCCGAAGAGGATGTTGTTCAGGTATTTTTGGCGTGCACAGTCCATTCTGTAGGCAGCAGTGACAGTGGGGGTCAAAACGGACAGTTCTTTGCCATTTGCGTTGTATTTGGACCCTCTAGCACAGGCTAGCTCTACAAATGTTGAGTCCCTTCAGGGAGAAAAGAAGGAAGCATGCTTCCCTTCATTCTGAGAGTAAGGGGATTCTTGATGCAGAGGTGTTTGGGGAACATAAGAGTCTGGGATCTTGCCCTGAGGGTTTCCAAGTTCTAAACTTCTCATCAGTACAGGGCAATCTGAATGTCTGGCTCATTTCTAATTGTATTTAAACACCACTGAATGCAGAGTGCCAGTCTGCTTTATCCCTTTCTCAGTGGGTAAGCTGGGAAGCATCCTTTGATGTGGCAGAGATTATTAACTTTTTTTTTTAACTTGTAGGTAGCTCAGATTGTCAAGAATGAAATGGAATGTGCTATAAATCTTTCTGTGAAGCTGAAAGTGAAAGTGAAAATAGGTGCCAGCTGGGGAGAGCTGAAGGACTTTGATGTATGACAGTGCAGTAACCAGGTCCCCAGACCTGGCTGGTACAGACACTACCCTTTCACCTGCTTCGTGACTACCAGTTCTCAAGTCTGATGGACTTGATTGAGCAGTTCTGTGATGAGTTTCTAACTTATATCAAGGTCTAGACCCTGTAGTGTCACAAGATTTTGAGAGGAGATTTAACAGTTATTCTCACTCTCAAAGAGTATCTATGAATTTGTCTTTCAAAATTTATTGGGGCTTTAAAGAGTCTCAGAATATATGCTTGAAAAATGCACTTAGCACTTTGGGTCCTCATCTGTGTGGAATGTGAAGGAATGGAGCTGCCACCTCAGGAGCATTTTTATTCCTGCCAAGGACTCTGGCACCCATAATGTAATCCCCCAAGAGCCACAGGCACTGTTCAGTACATTAGAGTTATGCAGAGTATATGATCTTTTTACTCCAATAAAGACTTCTGAAGTAGAATTTTAAAATCACATTGGCTAATAAATTAGAATTCTGTAAGCTAGTAGGATGTGGTATGTAAGTAATGAATTTTCTAGATATGAATTTTCATGAACTGTTGTCACGTGTGTCTTTTCTTCATAGTTCTTACAATGAAAATATTTGAAATATTCTGAAAAATGAGCTGTTCCCCTGTAAGAAGTGTCCCGTCAGGTCAGGCATTGATTGCAGTTGAACCGAACACTGCCAGGCTAGGAAAACACCCCTTTGCCCCTCTCTGGTATGGAGAGAACGAATACTCAGGTTCAAAAGATTGATCTTTATACTCCCAACTGATGTATTTTTGCTGTTGCTAAGAGAAAGTATCAGAAACCTTGTCCTTTATTTAGTTTTCTCAATTAAGAAATGTTGATTATAATTATATTATAGTTATCAGACCTGTGCCCCAAGTTCTCGGTTGGGACCAACATGTACACCCCATGTGCCAGCACTGTGTCCACCTGACTTCATTCCACCTAAACCAGCAATTCTCAACCTATGGTTTGCAACCCCTTTGGGGATCAAATGACCCTTTTACAGGGATCACCTAAGACCATCTACATATCACATATTTCCATTACAATTCATAGCAGTAGCAATATTACAGTTATTAAGTAGCAACAAAAGTAATTTTATGGTTTGGAGTCACCATAACATGGGGAACTATTGCAGCATTAGGAAAGTTGAGAATCACTGATCTAAGCCAACCTTCAAGCTCAACCCAGCCCATATATTCTGTGCTCCATCCCAGCCTGCTGTGTCTGTAATAGGCACAGAACTACCTAAAGAAGTCCACATGACCAGATCTCATTACAGAATATTAGTATGAAAGACCAAGGAAGTATTCCCACCCTCAAATCCACCAGTCTTATAAAAATTTTCTCTAATGCAAATTACATAGATGATCCACAGGACAGAGGATTTAAAAGAACAGTCATAAACTTCAAAGAATTCAATGAAAAACAAACAATAAAAAAAAATCAACAAACTAAAAGAGAATGAACTTAAAAGAGAATAATGCCCAATAGATGTCCAAGAAAACACAAACGTGAGTTTGATTGAAATGACAAAGACAATCCAGGTAGTGAAAGCTGAATTATACTCAGCAACCCACAGAAACTTCTGTAAAATAAGATCACATATTGAGAAACAAAACAAATCTTTAAAACTTCGGTAAACTAGGACAAATCATTATATCCTCTCTAACCACAATACAATAAATGTTAAAATTGACAGCAAGCAAACCTCTTGTAAGCACACAAACTCATGAAGTTAACAACCTTTTGCTGATTGTCAAAAATCTTTTATTTTTAATCTTGGAACTAAATGAAAATAAAAACACAATACAATGAATCCTCTGAACACATTACAATCATTCTTACAAGGGAAATTTATAGATCTATGTGCCTACATTAAAAACTCAGAACACAAATGAATGACTTAATAATGCAACTCAAAACTTTGGAAAAACAGGAACAAACCAAACTAATACTCAGTACATGGCATGAAATTAAAAAAAAAAAAAAGCAGAAATTAATGAACTGGAAACAAGACATTACAAAGAATCAACAAATTTGTTATCTAATTCTTGGAACAGATAAACAAGTTGACAGGCCTTTTCCCCAACTATCCAAAAAAGAGACCTTAAATGAACAGAATCAAAACATCACTGCAGACACCAAAGAAAACTCAAAAACCCTCTACTCCATTAAGTTGGAAAACTAAACAAAATGGAGAAATTTTTAGACTTAGTCAAATCACTAAAATTATACCAAGAAGAGAACAGCAACTTAAACAAACCTATAACAAAAGAACTTGAAACAGTAGTATAAAGCCTTCCAACTGAAAAAGGTCCAGGCCAAAATAGATTCATAGCATAACTCTACCAGACTGTCAAGGAAGATCTACATACAACCATTCTTAGAGAGAGAGAGGTGGGGGTGCAGGGGAGACTTTCCCAAATTCCTACTATAAAGCCAACATTTACACCAAAACCAGGTAAAGATGTAGCATTTAAAAATCAAAGAACAACAGGTCAATATCCCTAAACATAGAATTAATATTCTTCAATAAAATATTCCCAAGCCAAATACATCAAAAAAGATTATCCACCATGACTAGTTTGGCTTTATGAGTAATTCAACATATAGAAGTCAATAAATGTAATAAATCACATGATCACCTCAGTAGATGCAGAGAAATCTTTTGACAAGCTCCAACATACCTTCATGGCCAAAGGTATAGGGAGAGAAGTACTAGAGGAAGTATACCTTTTCATAATATGTGAAACTCAACCAACATCATCCTAAACAGAAAAAAGTGAAGCAAATCCATTGAAATCAAGAACAAGACAGGGCTGCCCATTATTCCTACTCCTTTTCAATATTGCACTCCAGCACTAGCTAGAGCAATAAGACAAGAAGAGACTAAAGGTATACAGTTGGGTTGTATTCATTTGTATATGATATATTACATTTAAGATATCAAAAAAAAATGCCAGAAAACTTCTAGAAAAAATAGTCTATAGTTTCCATAAAGTGTCAGGATACAGAACACAGAGAAAGATCATGGACACACTTGCATTCACAATTGCCTCTAAGAAAATAAAATATAAGGAATAAACCTAACTAATGTGGTGAAGGACCTTTACAATGAAAACTTAGACCTCTTGAAGAAAGACAAAGACAGTAGAAAATAGAAGGACATCTAGTGTTCATGGATTAATAGAATATTGTGAAAATGACCGCCCTATCAAAATTAATTAACAGACTCCATGCAATCCAAATCAAATTCCTCATTGTTGTCTTCACTGAAGTAGAAAAAATAAACTATCCTAAAATGCATATGGACTTGGGTGGTGGTTGTGCACGCCTTTAATTCAGGAGGCAGAGGTAGGCAGATCTCTGTGAGTTTGAGGCCAGCCTGATCTACAGAGAGTTCTGGGACAGCTAGAGTTACAACAGAGAAACCCTGTCTCAACAACAACAAAAAAAAATCATATGGTACCACTAAAGAACCTGAATAGCTGAATCAATCCTGCGCAAAAATTACAGCACTAGAAATACTGACCTTCCATACCTCAGATATTGTTGAGTCATTAATAAAAATAGTAGAGTCCTGGCACAAAAAGAGACTTGTAGACCAATGGAGCAAAAAAGAAGACCCTAACATGAATACAAGTAACTAGAGCTATCTAATATTTGCCAATAATGCATCTTTAACAAATGGTGTTTAGAAACTAGAAGTCCACATGCAGAATGAAATTAGATCCATATCTATCACTTTACACAAAACCTCAAATAGATCAAAGATCTCAATGTGAAGCCTGAAACACTGAAAGAATTAGAAGGTGACATAGGCAGTACCCTACAACATATAGATGTAGGAAGGACTTTCTGAATAGGAATCGGTTTGCCCAAGAATTGACAAGCAGGACTTCATATAACTAAAAAGCTCTGCACAGCTAAAGAAACAATTAACTGGGTGAAGAAGAAGCCTATAGAATGAGAATCTTTGTCTTCTTCACATCTGACAGGATCAATACTCAGAATATATAAAGTGAACTGGAAAACCAAATAATCCACTAAAGAGGGGGGTGTTTTGTGATCTGAACAGAGATGTCTCCAAAGAAGAAATAAAAATGGCTAAGAATTATCTTTAAAAAAGACGCTTATTATCACTAGTAATTAGGGAAATGCAAATCAAAACAACTGACAAATAAAGGAGGGGATATGGGGGAAGGGGAACCTTTATTTCCTGCTGGTTGGACTACAAATTGGTGCAGCTTCTCTGGAAATCAGGGTGGAGAACACTCACAAAGCTAAAAATAAATCTACCAAATGATCCAGCTATACCATACCTAGGCATGTGTCCAAAGGACTTGACCTCATACTCCATAGATATTTGCTCAGCTGTGTTCATTGCTGCTCTATTCACAATAGTTAGGAAATGGAAACAGTCTACATGTCTCTCAACTGATGACTAGATAATGCAAATGTACACCTTGGAATACAATGTAGTTGTAAATAAAAATTTGCAGGCAAATGGATGGTACTAGAAGAGACTTACATTGAGTCAGGTAATCAGTCTGGAAAAACAAACATCACATGTTCTTACTCATCTGTAGCTCCTAATTCAAATCTTCAGATATGAATCTATAACCTGGAGTAACAGCAGAAGCAAAAAAATAAAAAGGGACCATGGGGTTGATAAAGAGAGAAATAACAGTTTTAATGTAATTTGAAGGGGGGGAAATGTGGAAAAAACAAGGAGGTGTGGTTAATTGGGAGAGATGAAATAAGGTAGGTAAATAAGAGGTAAAATAACAATGCCTGAAAAAGTCAAAGGAATCATCCATTTACCTAAAATTACATATACTACATATAAGTCTGTGTATATATACATATATTTTTAAAAGAAATTTTCAGTTTCTGAGTCTCAGAGACCAACTTGGGCAGACAGCCCCTGTCCTGGTGCAGGCAGAGCAAACCAGCTCCAGGAGATCCAGTAGGAATCCTGTTCACTGACCCCTCCCACTACACCTGCCCTGTCCAGCCCAGCCCCAAACCCAGAAGCAGCCCCATTTTCCCACCACTCTTCCCTCCTGTTCCTGCCTCTTAGTCCCAGAAACCAACTGGGCAGACAGCTCCTGCCCTGGTGCAGGCAGAGCAAGCCAGCTCCAGGAGATCAGGTAGAAATCCTGCTCACTGATCCCTCCACTACACTTGCCCAGAACAGGCCCAAAGCCCCAAACCACCTCCATCTTCTCAACCATACTCCTTCTGGAAATGGCTTCTGAGTCCCAGAGACCAACTGAGGCAGATAATCTCTGCCCTGGTGCAGGAAGAGCAAGCAAGCCAATTCCAGGAGATCAGTCCATAGACCAACTGGGGCACCCAGCCCCTGCCCTGGCACTGACCACAAAACCCAGCCAGGAGACCAGGCAGGCAGATGCTGCTCTAGATCAAGCCACCCAAGCCGGAAGAACACTGTCCAAGACCCAGCCCCCAACTCAGAAGGGGACTCCCTGCTGGACCAAAGGTCAAGGCAGCTACCACAGCTCCAGCACCCACCTTAGAGACCCCCTGCTCAACAAGAAAGCCACAAAACACAGAAAACCAGAGAAGATAAAATAACTAAGTAACAATACACTCAGCCATTAAAGACAAACCTAGGAATTCAGCTCCTAAAACTTAATCCAAGGAAATAGAAGCAGACATTAAGTGTCTCCTGAACCAAAAAATAAAAATAAATAAATAAGATTCCATGGCCAGATGGTTTTGCTCCAGAATTCTATCAGATATTCAATGAAGAGTTAACAACGATACTCCTCAAAGTATTGCAGAAAATAGAAGCAGAAGGAACACTGCGAAACTCATTCTATGAGGCCATAGTTACCCTGATACCCAAACCACACAAAGATTCAACAAAGAAGAATTACAGACCAATTTTCCTCATGAACATACATGCAAAAATATTCAATAAAATACTGACAATCTGAATCCAAGAATACATCAAGAAGATAATCTACCATGATCAAATAAGCTTCATCCCAGAGATGGTTCAACATATGAAAATCAGTCAATGTAATCCACCCATAAACAAACTGAAAGAAAAAAAAGACATGATTATCTCACTAGATGCTGAGAAAGTCTTTGACAAAATGTAACATCCATTCATGATAAAAGTATTGGGAGAGATTACAGATACAAGGGACATACCTAAACATAACAAAGGCAATTTATAGCAAGTCTACTGTGAATACCAAATTAAATGGAGAGAAACTCAAAGCAATTAGACTAAAATCAAGAACAAAGCAAGGTTTCCATCTCTCTCCAGACCTATTCAATATAGTACTTGAAGTCTTACCAAGAGCAATAAAAGAACAGAAGGAGATCAAGGGGATACAAATTGGAAAAGAAGTCAATGTATCTCTATTTGCAGATGGTATAATAGTGTATATAAGTGACCACATAAAATCTACTAGGGAACTCCTATTAGCTGATAAAGAACTTCAGTGAAATGGCTGGCTACAAAATCAACTCAAAAATCAGTAGCTCTCCTATAAACAAAAGACAAATTGACTAAGAAAGAGATCAGGGAAACAAGATCCTTCACAATAGCCAGAAACAACATAAAATATCTTGGAGTGGCACTAACCAAGCAAGTGAAGGCCTTGTTTGAGAAAAACTTTAAGTCTTTGAAGAAAGAAATTGAATATCTGAGAAAATGGAAAGATCTCCCATGCTCTGAATCGGTAGGATTAACATAGTAAAAATGGCTATCTTATCAAAGCAATCTGCAGATTCAATGCCATCCCTATCAAAATCCCAACACAATTCCTTACAGACCTTGAAAGGACATTTTTCAACATCCTATGGAAAAACAAAAAGCACAGGATAGCCAAAATAATCCTGAAAAATAAAGGAATTTTTGGAGCTATCACCATTCCTGATTTCAGGCTGTACTTAAAGAGATATAGTAATAAAAAATTGCATGGTATTGTCATAAAAAAAGAGACATGTTGATCAATGGAACCAAAATGAAGATCCAGACATAAATCCATACATTTATCGACATCTGATCTTTGATTAAGAAACCAGAAATACACACTGAAAAAAAAAAGAAAGAAAGAAAAAGAAAGCATCATCAACACATAGTGCTAGTCAAACTGGATATCTGCATATAGAAGAATGCAAAGAGACCCATATTAGCTACCCTGCACAAAACTTAAGTCTAAATGGATCAATGACCTCAACATAGAACAAGATACACTGAACCTGACAGAAGGAAAAGTGGGGAAAGTCTTGAATGCATTGGCACAGAAGGCCACTCCTAAACATAGCACCAATAGCTCAGGCACTAAGATCAACAATTAACAAATGGAACTTCATGAAATTGAAGTTTCTGTAAGGCAAAACACACTGTCAATAAGACAAAACCGCAGCCCACAGAATGGGAAAAGATTTTCACCAACTTTTGATAGAGGTCTAATGTTGACTTCTTTGTTTACTCTCCTCCCCAGGAAGTTGCTCAACTTCAGGGAAGAAAGCACAAGGTGGGTCCATGCCAGTCTGGGTATGTCTTTGGTCAGAGGCTGAGAGGAAACAGATTTCCCAGGAGACTGTTATCAGTGGAACAGCTCAGTTTATTGAAGCAAGGGTGGTTACTTTATAGGGAAAAAGCTGGAGGAGGATCCTTGGCATCCAGGGACAGGAGCTATTGGTTAAGACAGTGATAATGGAGTGACCCCATATGCGTGTGGGGGTTCATTGGTATTCTAATTGCCAAAGTCCTGGAAAAGCACCTGCTCCATAAGATGTGGTCTCACAGGGGAAAGAGGAAGACACCTTATCAGAAAATGGGCACAGCCCTAGGCCTTCCAGCTACAGCATTCAGATAAACACCAAAGAGGCCACATTCCTTTGTCAGTGACCTGCTGTGAAGCAGGCAGCATTTAGTATTTAGCTTAGTCTTGTCAGGGCTAAGAAAAAGGGGAGCAGCTGAATGCCTTCCAATCTCAGGACGAGAATTCCTTGGGCTCAATAATAATTATCATCATTCTCTATTTGGGGGAGATAATTTGGTATTGAATTGTCACCCAATCTGTGACAATTTTGGTAAAGTTGTTTGTTTATCTGATACTGCAAAAACTGGATGACACAAGGGCTAGGGCAAGGAGTGTTCCAGTTGCCAACATGGGGCCAAGGAGGGGAAGGAGCCAAACAATTAAGGGATTTGAATACCAAGGCATAGAGGCATTAGGGATGTAGTGAGCCTGTAGGTCAGGAGGTTTTTGAGCACGTTGTGTATATTTTGCTCTACCAGCCCAGGTTCATTAACATAAAACCAGCATGGACCTGTTCTTCTATTTCTGTAAAAGAATTACTAAGGGTTGCATTTTATTATACAGACATTTTCATATATAGAAGAGAACAAAGGCAATAATGAATTTTCATGAGTTTGCCAACTAATCTTCGCAATTTATTTCATTCATCATGTTTTTGATGTTCATCCTGTCATAAAATGAGTCAGTGATTTCTTCCCTTGTATTGCTGAGTAGCTTTGCCTTGTGTGGCCATAACATGTTTTCTATAGTCATGGCATGAGGACATGTAGACTGTCCTCAGTGTTTGACTCTCACAAGCATTGCTACTATGAACAGTTGTGGGCACATCTTTTTGTGGATATATGCTCTCATATCTTTTGGGTAGATTTCAAGGACTGGAACTGCTGAGCACAAGGCAAGTTCATGTGAAAATTTTAAAGAAACTACCTACACAATTGTCTCTCAAAGTATCCAATATCCCAGCAAGCAGCTTATGTGAGTTCTGAATTCTCTCTCTCCACATGCCCATTAATATTTTTCATGGAAATTTTTAAAAATCTTTTCTTCATTTGTAACTGGGATATCCGTATTCTTACTTTTGAGTTGTAGTAGCTTGATATTTTTCTAGTTCGCTTTTCTGATGCTGTGATAAAAACACTGACCCAAAATAACTTGGGGGAAGGGGAGAGGGTTTAGATTAGTTTACAGGCTATAGTCTTCATCAGGGAAGCCAAAGTAGGAACCATGGAGGAATGTCAATTATTGGCTTGTTCCTCTGGCGTTTGAGCTACTTTGTGTGTGTGTGTGTGTGTGTGTGTGTGTGTGTGTGTGTGTGTGTGTGTGTTGAAAACCTGTATTTAGAATTAGCCAGCTCATCCGGCAATGGTGATACACGCCTTTAATGACAGGACTTGGCAGGCAGAGGCAGGGAGATCTCAGTGAGTTTGAGGCCAGCCTGGTCTAGAGAGCCCAGCACACCCATACACATACCCTTCCATTGCTTCCCTTGGGTTCCAGTCCTGTTGTTCATTCTTCTTCCTGTTGTCTTCTCTCATGCCTGGTCAGGGTGACTGGAGAGAACACTAGGGATAATGTCTACTTTTTATCATCCAGGAGAAACATCAGAAGACTTCTTCACTAACAGACTTCAATGTCCCCTTTCTTCCTACTCCAAGTTTGGTTACAGAACAACATCCAACAGGCACTAAAGCAACCAAATCATTCTAACCAAGGTTAAGCCCACCTCACCCAGAACATCTACCAGGCTTCCTTTTCCTCTTTTACTGTCAGAGTCCTACAGCTCCCTTCCACTCCAAACTTCAGGCCTTCTGATTGTTCAGGGACTTTATCCTCACAGAGAGTCTCATGAGTGAGTCTCAAATGGAGGTGCCCCCTCCACAACATTGGAAAGGTTCATGGCCTCTGTTTCTATGCACTCTTATGCCTATGATATAAATCCCATCATACATATACAGCTCTCCTGTTGAAAGTGATATGGCCACTCTTTCTTCCATGATATCCACCCATATCTTTCACACACAAGGTATCAGCCATCACAGGGATCCTTTCACAGACCCTGTGCTGGCTGGGTGGTAAGTATGTCCTGAGAAAACCTAGTGTAGAATGAGGAGCAAGGCTTTGCATCCTGCACTCTAAAAGACAGCTCAGATTCCAAGGTCCTTCAGTAGGATAAACTGTGAATTTCATTCAGATCATTTAGGAAAACAATATTTTTGCCTCTTGAACATAATAACTCTCTTCTTCCCTTTGGTTTCATCTACTCACAGTGCTTAAGATTGAACTCATGTGGTAGGCAATATTTTTTGTGACATAGCTTTGTAGCCTTAGCTGGCCTTGAACTCTTCACAGAGCTCCACTTGCCTCTGCCTCCTGAGTGCCAAAATTAAAGTTGTGCATCACCATGTCTGGGTCAATTGCTGGTCTCTATCTGTCAGGGTTATTTTAATATCTGGGAAAAATACCAGCATGGCATGATCGGCCACAGGACTCTCAGGAGAGAGGCCTCATAGAAGGCAAGGAGACTCCAAACTATCTTAAACTTTTGACAAGAGGGACAACAGCTTTAGGGGTCATTTATTTTAATGACTGGAGGCCAAAAACTTCTATTTCATTCTTAATCTTTAGTTTAGAGACTTTACACAGGGGATTTCCAGTGAAAGTTTGTGAGGGAATTACTATCAATCAACATCGATTTTAGTACAGTGTTAGAGTTGCGATACAAGAAGAACTGGAGGAATCAACAGAGGAAGATACAGAATACATGTGCAATCACAGAACACAAGAGATAGAAGCAGGAGAATCATAAGCTCAGGGTCATTGTCAGGAATACAGTGATTCCAGGCTATCCCGGGCTACATCAAACCACAATTCAAGACAGGCTGTACTCCCATGAGTAGTAGGTCAACACAAACTAGACTTGATGGGGGTTTTCAAAAGAAGAAGAAGACTCAGAGTTGGATGGATAGAGAAGCAAGGGAGAACAGTGTAGATATGGGAGGAAAAGGCTATGCCACAAAAGCTATCTTAACTAGATGAATAGCATACAGATAGCTTCCATTAATCATAGCCAGCAAATTTCAAAGAAACTATCACTTGTCCCTCTACTTAGAAATTAAAATTAATTGAGGAAGCACTGGGGATGGGGATGGTGCCCAGCACGAGCAAGGCCCTGGGTTCAATTCCTAGTACCACAAAAGGAGAAACAGTCAAGGAAGAATCTCTAATTTGAATACTCTTCTAGCATACATAGATAGTAACCTGAACCAGAATTTGTTGGAAGAAAGTTACAGGTACTAAGAGGCCTTTGTACCCTAAGCTCTGTAGGTCATCAAAGGGACCATGCAGGGATTCTCTAGACCTAGAACAGGGTTAAGAACCCTTGGGCTATGAGGAAATTTGTTTTGTTCTTTTGTTGTTTTTATAGGCTTTATTTAGACTTTTTGTATGTATGTGTGTATTGTATAAGATTTATTTCAAATCCCTAAAAATTTAAAAATGTATTATTTCTTATTAAGAACATCTACTTTTGGGTATCAATTCTGTGGAAATCCTTAAGTGTGTGTGGTCCATATACAGGTACACAGATACAGGGCTTTTAAATTTTCACCGCTTCTATATTTTTGATGGCAAAAACCAGATGTCCATCAATAGCGGAATGATTGAGGAAATGGTGATTCAAATAAACTTAACATATATATTCATTTATGATAATATGACCAATACATGTGGACTTAAATAGCAATGTAAATAACAGGTTATTTAAAAAAGATAGCTCCTAAATAATTCTATTTTTAAAATAATGACTTCTAATTTTTTATTTGAGATTATAATTTAATTACAATTCTCCCTTCCCTTCCTTTCCTACAAGTCCTCCTGTATGTCCCTCCCTATATTCCTTCAAATTTCTCACCTCTTTCTTCATTATTTGTTATTGTATACATATACATATTTGTATATACATATATCTTCCTAAATATAACCTACTACGTTCATATAATGATACTTACGTATTTGTTTTCAGAGCTTGCTGATCAGCACTAGATAACCAAGAATTGTGCTCTTTCCTGGGGAAGATTACCTCTTCTGTTCCAGCTTTACCTGGTTCTTTGTTTAGGGTTGAGGTTCATGAACTTTCTCCTACCCAGTTTGACACTTTTTAAATTAAGTCCATATTATCAGGCTGTGTGTGATCACTTGTGTGAGGGACAGTTTGTGTATGTGTGAGTGAGTGGGTCTGTGGGCTGTGTATGCGTGTTTGCAGGAAGATATTACTTAGAAGTACATAGACCAACATGATAGTTGAAAAAATTGAATAAAATAAGAGATGGCAAGAGTAGATATTTGCATTTTAATTTTTGTACTTTTGTGATTATTATGTTGGCTTGATATATATTTATATTAATCATGTATTTTTTATCTTTATATCTTCTTGTGAATATTTTTTTTAAATAAGAAAACTCTAAAATAAAATTAAAATTGAATAAAATCTCACCAGCTAAAGACGCACCATAGAAATTTTTTTAGTATTAGTGGCAGGCTTTGAAAATGCACGTATATTAAGAAGGCAATTGGCTTTTCTAATTGAAATATACATATCTAAAAGTTGTAACTGAACATCCATGTCTAAGGGAGGGGGATGAAATATAATGTTATGAAGATATAAAAAAGGAAACTAGAAAAGGAAGGTTAAAAGTGGAAGGGTATGCATGGGAGGGCAGATAAAGAGAGAATATGGGAAAGAACTACTAACATTAAAGACCTTTGAAAAGTGATGTGGAAACCTACTACTGTAGAAGTTTCATAGAATATACAGATATATGAAAGGGATTTAAATGGAGTCACCGTATACTGGGGGAGAAAATTCCCCAACTAGACATCTTATGCCACAAAATAAAACTCCCAGAACTAGGAGTGAGTTCCATTTTATTGAATTATTGGCCAAAGAATTCCTACAGATCCCCCCAAACATCACACGCCATTCCCAAGGCTATTAGTTTCTCTCCACAACCTCATGGTAAAGTCCTGTTACTTATGCCATTGAACACAGAAAAGATTAGACGGGCCCTAAGTAGAAGCTTCACTTCTACTGACTGGCATTCATTATGCTGTAGGTACTTGGCATGTTACCAGAGGAGAAAGGTAATCATCAGAATCACATAACTACAAACTGCAGCTTACAGCAGCACATGCCTACAAGATATACTGGTGTAGAGATGGCACACATGTTTTGGGAGTAATCAAATATTTTGACCCAACTCTATGAGATGGAGCCAATATCTGGATGTAGTAGTACACCCTATGGGGTGGCTCAGCAAAGAAGACGAGGCGGCATATTCGTAATTGCAAACCCTGCCAGATCTCAGCAGAGGGAACCATCATCATGGCCTGTGCCATACTGCCAGTGGAACCCTGAGCATCTCAGCTCAGGTGTTTTTATTCATTCAGAACTACTCATGGTGTTCTACTGATAACATAACAGATCATTACCAATCAACATCCCCCACATAGATCCAACACCTGCAAGCAATACAAAGCACCACGCCCTAGACAGATATCACCCAACAGTTCACAAAACAATATTTTAAACACAACTAAAAATAAGCTTGCATAACAATTCCTGTTTTCTGTATAAAAAATGCTTTACCTTTACAACACAATTAAAACTACACCAGCAAAGCTCTCTAAAAGAGGAGCAATCACTAGTTGCTAATGCACAGGACCCAGTGAAGCCAAACATCTATCAAGCTTTTCACAGTGTCTTCGGACAAGCAGAAAAACATCAATGTTCAATTACCTTTAATCTGGTCATGACCTTCTGGGCTCCTCCAAAAGGCTTGGATCTGGCCCTGCCCTCTGAAACACACATAATCTGTCCTTCAGGCTCTGGCTGGCTCTATTCCATTACTGCTGTAGTTCTTTGGGGTCCTCCCATGGTATTGGCATCTCAAAAACTGCTGGGATTCCTTGCTGCAGCTGGGCTGCACTTTCACCAATAGCCTCTCCTGGGCTCCCTTCATGGTGCCAAGCCTCAACTTCTTTGCATGATCCCTTCATCTGGGCCTTCAACTACTACAAAGTCTGCACCTTCACCAATGGCCTCCCCTGGGCTTTCACAGTGCCAAGCCTCAGTTACTCCTCAATGACCCTTTCATGCCTTCAAAACCAGTAATACCTAGGTGACTCTTATAGGACCAAGTTCAGCTGCCAGCATGAGATACAACCTTGGGCAATTCTGGAAGACAGTTTCTGTGTCCTGATCCTGAGGAAAGAGTTTCCAGAGTTTAAGATAGAGTCTGGTTTGCTGGGCAAAAAACCTATTCCTTGTCTGCAGGAAGAACTCCCTCATGGTGTGGAGTTATCGCTTGTAGAAAGATTTGCAGGAAAAAAAACTGTTCAGTTTTCTAAGAGGCCTTTTGGCTTTAAGTCTAGGCTTCCACATCAGCAGGGGATCCTGGCCTATTGGGAAGAATCTCCAGTTGACACATTCTGGAGGGTTGGCATTCTTTTTCACCATCTCTAAGGAAAACATACAACCCCTTCCACAGATCTCCAACACAATATCTTGAGCTTTACACACATACAACACAGCTATCAGAAAATTCAGTTTGTGAAACAATATGCTACCCCAACAGTGGGAGGGAGCATTGGCTCCATGATCAGGAAAAGCAATAAGAACCTTGCATTCAGATGAATTCTTTATCTTTAAGGATCTCCATTCTGTGGCTCTCACCTCAGAGATTTTTTTCCTCGTTTATTTATTAATTTCACATCCTTTTCTCTCCATAGAGACTTATTTCCTTTCTATTTCTCTTCCTTCAGGAGCCTTCAACTAATATTTTTGCATATATATAATCTCTGTCCTCTAGGAGCTGAGCATACTTTACTGGACTCTGTGAGGTCTGGGTTTCTTTCTTTTTCTTCTCTGTCTCACATTGGATTAGCTAGTGGGATGTCATGCCCTGCGTTGGACACCATTTGTAGTAGTTAGCCACTGTGTGGCTCAGCAAGGAAGAGATGGAGGCATTTTCATGCATGGAAGCCCTGCCAGACCTCAGCAGAGGGAACCACCATCATGACCAGCGGCATACTGGACAGTGGAACCTCGAGCATCTGAGCTCAGGTGTTTTAATATTCAGAACTTCTCAGGTGCAGATCATAAGCAATTAAACATCCCCCCACAGAAATCCAACACCTGTAGACAATACAAAATGCCAAGGCCTATGCTGCCCTTTTCCAAAAATATGCAAAAATAATTATTTTAATACAACTAATAATAAACTTCTGCAATTCCCCTTTTCTGTATAAAAAAATTGACAATACAATTTGAATACTACACAGCAAAACAATCACAAGGGTTGCTAATGCACAGGATCAAGTGAAACCAAACATCTATCCAGCTTTCCACAATGTCTTTTGATAGCAGAAAACCATTATCAATGTCCAATTATCTGGAATTCACTCATTGTCTTCTGGGCTCCTCTAAAGGGCTTAGATCACTTGTCCAGGATCTGGCTGGCTCCCCTCTACTGCTGCTGCTGTTCTTGGTAGTCATCCCATGGTACTGGCATCGGCAGAATGTGCAGGTCCCTTGCTGCAACTGGGACCGATTTCACCGATAGCATTTCCTGGGCTCTCTTCATGATGCGAAGCCTCACCTTCTCTGCATATCCCTTCAATCTTGGCCTTTAACTGCCACGGAGACTGCACCTTTGCCAGTGGCCATTCTAGGTCTCTCATATTGCTAGCCTCAGCTGCTCTCCAAAGATCGTTTCATGCAATCAAAATCAGCATAATCTGGGTAACTTACAGTACCAAGTTCAGCTGCTAGCACATGATACAACCTTGGCTAGTTCTGGAAGACAGATTCTGTGTACTGACCCTGAGGAAACATTTTCCAGATTTTAAGGTAGAGTCTGATTTGCAGGAAAAATAAGTAGTTCTTGTCTGCAGGAAGGATTCCTTCATGGTGTGGAATTACTGCTTGTAGACAGGTTTGCAGAAGAAAATAAAACTAAACTTCAGTCTAATTAAGTAGCTTCTTTGCTCCAAACTCAGCTTCCACATCAGCAGGGGGTCCTGGGCCTGTGGGAAGAATCTCAGGTTGAAACATTCTATTGGTTTGACATTTTTTTCTCACCACTGCTATGGGGAAACATATACCCTTCTTCATAGACCTCAAACACAAGATCCACTTGGGCTTCCCACACACAAAATCCATCAACAAATTCAGTTTATAAAACAGTGTGCTCTGGTTTCAATTTTTTGTGTCTGACTACCACTAGAGACAGGAAAACACATCAGCTCCATAATCAGGAAAAATGTTTGAAACTTTTCTTCTTTCCTGCTCCCAGCTGAATTTTTTGTTTTTTAACTATGAAAATGTCTTTTTCTAAAGGCCTCTGTTCTATGGCTCTCACTTTTGAGCACTCTTTTTCACTTAATTTTCACAATTTTCTTTGTAGAGGCTTATGTCCTTTCTCACTCTCCTCTTCCTTCAGGAGCCTTCAATTAATACCTTAATCTCTATCCTCTGGTAACTTCCCTGAGCTTACTTTACTGAACTCTGCAAGATCTGAAGTTTCTTTTTCTTCTTCCCTGTTTCCATATTGAATGAGTATGGCACCACATTGCAGGCACCACTTGTAGTACACCTACTGTTGGGTGTCTCAGCAAGGAGACCAGGAGCCATTTTCATATGTGGAAGCCCTGTTAGACCTCAGCAGAGGATACCACTCTCATGACCAGTGCCAGAAAAGCGCAGTGGACCCCCCTAGTGTCTCAGCCCAGGTGATTATATTCATTCAGAACTCCTCAGGGTATTCTACTGATAGAATATGCAGATCACAGTCAATATCCCCCACATAAATCCAACACCTGAAAACAATACAAAATGTCAAGATCGAGGCAAATCTCACCCAACAGTTCACAAAACAATATTTTAAACACAACTAAAAATAAACTTCCATAACATCTGGCATTACTAAAGTGTCCAAGAAGACGAGATTGCATAGATCATGAGTCTAAGCGGAAATCTGATACTATAGTTTCACTAAAGGAACAACAATAAAATGATTCTTAATGGTATATTGCTATACTCACAGATCATAACAATACACTTGTAATTTTAAACAGATTTCCTTATGTTTTTATAAATGTTTCAGAAATGCAATTTTAATAAACTATTATCCTTATGATATAATAATAATAATAATAATAATAATAATAATAATAATAATAATAACCTTTGCTAAGTATTAACTTTATATTAACTTTACACCAAATTCTGCTGGTGGGTAACATACTTTTAAAGATTTCCATTAGATTGCTTATGATGGATGTACCTTGATGTACTCTTCCATGGCATTTATATGATTTCTTATTTTCTGTCATCACTCATAATGTTGAGCTCACTTTTCCTGTCTATAAGCACTTGGTTTCAGGTCTCATTATTTAGGAATAATTTGTAGAGTTGAATTGCACTATGAGGATGAGCAATATTTCTTTTACAACTCACTGCTATGGCTGAAATGGCTGTGCTTTAAACCCCAGAGACAGTCCTTTGAAAGTGCTAATTCCTTCTATAAAGTTTCTGGTAATTCTTACTTTTAATCTAATCACTTCAATTCTCACTCCTCAGGGGTCTTGACCTAGGGTTACTAAGTGTACCAGCCTCCCACCCCCACGTCTGCAGGCACAGGCTGTATTTTTGGCATGTTCTCTCTCTATCAGCTTCTTTGTCCTCTGTCTCTACCCTGAAATATAACCATACAGTTTGTTATTAGAACCAACTTCTCCAAAACACAATTAAAATGATGGTTCCCTGCATAAATATTTCTCATGCCTCCTCCCACACCTCAGAGCGAAGGCTAGAACATTAGACCTATTGATCCCCTAGTTCTGCCCAGTTCTTGCTTCCAGTTCTCCCTATCCCAACCACTGCTGTCTGTGTTCCATCACCACCCAGTACTCACAATCTGTGATGCTAACTTGGGTTACCATCCACAGAGAGGTCATTGTTTCTCCCATTTATTATTCATTGGTCCTCAAATGGACATTGGGTCTTACTCCACAATAGGGTAGGACCCTTTGGTTCAGACTCACTTCCTCTGCATTACCTAGACCTTGATTCCACTAACTGTTTATGAATACCTCAGTGAATGTCAGCAACAGACCAAGCCAAGCCCCATTCCCCTCTCTATATCCTTGCTATCCTTCTCAAAATAAGGAAAACTGCCCATATAACTACATGCTAGAGTATATGTCTATTGCACCAAGCCCTGGGCTCCATGTCAATCACATTTCCCCAGAAAGAGAAGGCACATTGACGCAACATTTTTTTTTGTAATGCTCAGATGTTGGATTCCTGTGAGTAATGGCACTGCCCAAAGGTACAATGTTAGAAAAGGGTATTGTAGCCTGCTGGGAGCCCCAATACCCTGGCAACTAGGTTGAAGTCTGTGGACAAGGTTCCACACTCCCTGGCTGGGAATTTCGGCTTACCAG
The DNA here is from genome assembly GCA_026225945.1 of Cricetomys ansorgei. Taxonomy (NCBI): domain Eukaryota; kingdom Metazoa; phylum Chordata; class Mammalia; order Rodentia; family Nesomyidae; genus Cricetomys; species Cricetomys ansorgei. The sequence goes on along the minus strand of JAMJFZ010003266.1, from coordinate 15,669 downwards.
CCCTATCTCCCCTTTGCTGTAATAGTGACAAAAGCCCTTCATTATGTCTACATGGCCTAGTAATACCTTAGCTGGCTGATGTTAGCTGAGAAGGAGAAGCAGCCATTTTTTACTCAAAAGTAATTGTCATTGTAAAATATCTTGCTTGCTTCTAAGTGCTGGCATGTGTAAAGCTACCTATTCATATTGATAGTAACAGATAGAAGCAAAAGGAGCCTAGATAGAGAAAAAAATAATATGCACCAAACAGCTAAAAACTATAAAATAAAAACCTTCTTTGCCTACATGGCACTCTGCTCTGTTTGAGGCAGACAGAGATATTATTCAGCTAACAGTATTAAGTCAAATATTCTTTCTTAGCAAACAAGATAACTTCAAAGTTTGTAAGTCCCCAGGAGGAAGGACATCTGGCTCCTCCCCCCTGGGCATGACTACATCTACATATGAAACCAGTTCCTCTGAAGGCCTGAGCAACAGCTACATACCAAAAACTGTATTTGGCTTTTTAAACCGCTGGCCGGAGCAATTCTCCCTCTTTCTGGTGTGGCCCCTTTCCCTGGAAATGTATATTTCAGTCTCTCCCTCCTTCTCTTCTTGGTGTGATTTTTCCACTGACATGGCACATTGCACTGTCAGCTTTCTCTCTTGCCCCTCTCTTTTCTTAATATGTACACTGTTAATTCCCCTATTAAAAACGCTCCAGTGTTTTACTTCTAAAGCGTGTTCCATGTGTCATTTTAAAGCGTGATCGCGTGTGTCATTTCCTTGGGTCCCATAAAAGAACGAACTACCCTGTTCATTTGTCATTCCTCATTTTTCCTGCATTCGTACTCCCTCCTGAGTAGAGTTTCCATGAACCCATTTGTGGGAAAGGCTGGTTCCCTCCACAGTAGTCCTTGTGACCTGGGCAACATGCATCTCAGTGAAGGGAAGTCTGTTCTGGTTGAATCTCTGGCCAGCTAACATAACAGTAGTGTATAGCTCAAAAGAAATAGATGAGGTGAAAGAGCATGGGCAAGAAGAAGACAGGAGAGTGATCACGAGGATGTGGATGAGAGGGGGAAAGGAGGAGAGAAGAGGTAGAAAAGCGAAGAGGATGAGAGGGGGAGGAAGGAAGATGAGCAACACCCTGTGCAGCAGTGGACACCACCCCTATGCTCTGTAACTGTCTTTACAGTACCTGGTTTCTCTCTGCTCACAAGACACAAGTGAAGTAAATGAAGTTCTATCCCTGCTGATGAGACTCAGAAATCCAGATTAATAATATTCCAAAATGATAGTAAAAATAAAGTTATTGTAAGCAAATCCATAATTAACAACATACAAACACTGTAAGCCAGAGTCTACCCAGACACTCCTCACAGACTGGCCCTTCTCCCCTTTCTCACACCACTTTTTATCCACTGCCCATTGCTTGTGACTCAAGGGCTCATACCTGTTTTCCAAGCTCTGCAGACTTGAGAGGGTGCTTCTTTCACATGTTCCGAGGCCCACATCCTACTCCACGTTGCTGCCATTTGGCACAGCAGACTCTGGTTGTCATGGACACACTCCAATAAAGTAATAGAAAGTATTTCTTAAGTCAAGACCCAGTTCTTTAGGATTTTCCATTCTTACTTGCCTTATCCTGGGCTTCATCTCCCCTCAGGGTCACAGGTACTTCTGGTCTAACTAGTGGGTGAGCTTTCTGGAGGAGTCCCCTCTGGCTTGCTGGTGATGGCTGTTCCAGTGCACAGAGGTCCATGTGGCTCATGGCCCCGCTCTCAGCCTGCACCCCCAGGCCCTCCAGTTAATATTCTCTGTAGGTCTATCCTAGGGAGACATTTACAAACTGCTCTGATGTGGTCAGGATCCAGGGCTGAATTTCCCCTGGAGAACTGTTTGACTGGTACTGTCTCTAAGGACATAGGTAGAACAAAGCTGACTTGCAGCTTTCTAGTTCCAAGGGGTACCCTGGTGCTCAGAAGCCTTTCCCAGGGGTCCAGAGATTCTAATGTGTTCACCCAAGTGGCTCAGAAAGAGAAAAACTGAAGGTTTGAGCTCAGGGTCCTGGGGAAGGTTGGGATTTTCAGATGCAACCCTAAGGTCAAGTGAGATCAAGCCTTCTTTGGTTAGATTGAATCAGTCTGTTTAGCTCTTGGCCCTTGGCTCTTGGTCCTCTCCTGAATCAGACAAGGACCCAGCAGGCTATGGCTCTATATAGCTCAGAGAAGCAGTAATGGTAAGATCATATTGAATCTCTCAGTCCAGGACCTGTTTTCTTGTGTGTGAAATGGGAAGATGTTCTACAAGAGGATTGTGACAGTTAATGAATAGCAGCTGGTGTCTGATGGTTCTGTGCTGCTGTCTAGTTTCCTTGTTGCCTCTCCTCTTACTTTAGGCTTCAGAGGAACTCCTTGAAATCATTTTCCAAATGTCCCTATTCTGTAGGCATTAACTGACATCAAAGAAAATAAAAACAAGATCCACTATTGCTCTAGGGTTTGGGCTATGAGTGAGGTAGTATCCATACTGTTCCATACATTTTCAGCTCTCCCAACGTCTAGAAGTTTGTACCCAGCTCCTCAGTGAGCCTAGATTTGGGATCTGTTAGGCATTGCTGGCAGAGGAGTGGGATGGACATGTGCCTTGATGGGATTCCCTTTGACTCCCTGGAATACGAAACACAGTGCAAGGGGAATGGTGACACTGTCACACTGGCTGTATGTAAACCTGGGACTAGGAATACCTACTCTGCCTAATGTTAAATTAATACATTTATATTCTGGAAGATTCTCTAAATTTTGATATCACAGAATGAAGAGACGGCAGGACTGAGATGGTACATGATGACACTTTTCTCTCATTCTGTGTGGTGTCGTAAGGCCTACAGTGTCTGATAGAAAACAGATCTTTCAATTATTATTATTGTCATTTCAATTTTTTTGTATTTATTGAGGCTTGCTTTGTGGCCAAGAGCATCGGCAATTTTTGAGAAAGTTCCATGAGGTGGTTAGAAAAAGGTATATTCTTTTGTGTGGGAGTGAAATGTTCTATAAATATGTTGGGTCCATATGGTTTATAACATCTTTTAGTGACAATATTTCTCTGTTTGGTTTCTGTCTTTATGTTCGTGGTAGACCACATGCCAGTGAAGCAATGTGATATTTGCCATTCTTCTGTGGGAGAGCTAACACTTTATTATTTCTGTATATTTTTAATGGTGTCAGAGACTTCTTTTGGGTGTGATAAATTGTACACCAGATCAAAGGGTGCCCATTTCAGACTTCAAAATGAGACCCTGGATATGTGGGTCCAGACAGTGATCTCTTCCCTCTGCCTGCTCTACTTTTCACACTGCGTTTCCAAATTTGCTAATTGTGAAGTTGGCCCTCAGCTAATGAGGACAGCCAAGTTCTATCTTGAGTTTGGGATAAAGACGGAGACCATATTCTCAAGGTTCACTCCTTATCTCATTGAGATGCTTTAACGGCAGTAGTTGTCTCTTTCTTTGTAACTTTGAGAGTATTTCTAATAGTCTCCAGCTGTTCCTAGGCATCTAAGTCCGCCTCAGGTAGCATTGATGTTCTACACACCTTTGGGTGGTGGACTGAGGACTGACAGGAGTCTGAATATTACAGTCTACTTGGGCACAGCTGTGTTTCTCACAGTGACAGACAGGAGTAGCAGTGCAGGAAACTCTGCCTCCTTGGCCTTGCTCCTCTATATCTGCAGCAACTTGTGTCTACAGTGACGCCTGTAGACACAGCTTCTGTTCGCGGTAGTCTTTAGTTTACACCCAATGATTCTAAATGTTGGGAAATTTATAAACAAATCAGGCAACACTAGTTACAATTTGTCATTACTGCATCTAAATGCTGCTCATTGAGTCAACTCCTTAAAGGGGAGCCCTTGGAGTCAACATTCACTGCTGTTCTGATAAACGTAGGAATATCAGTCTGTGCTTGGTACATCACTGACAGAAAATGAATCTGTGAAGTTGTAAGAGTCTGCATCGGCTCACATGTTTCCACATCCTCATATCACAGTGTGATTAATGTATAACTTACTCCAAGCAGTTCCTCAGACGTGCTTTATTTTCTAAGTCATTGTCCACAGCCAGCCTTGTACTCTGCACCATCTCTTCCTTCCCCAACTCAGGTCCACTGGATCCCTCTAGGACCTGCGCCACTTCACCCTTTCCCTAGTTCTCTGCTATTGGCTTATTTCAGAACCATGGAAGTGTATTCTGTTAGATCCCTGCTGTTGAAGTTCAGCCTTGAAAACCTCTCAGAGTTGAGTATCTAATGTCAGAGGAAATAATAGGCAGAGCTGTATTAAATATCTTTTGAACAAATGGAGATATTTGAAAACTGCATATACCATCTTGGCATATTGCCCGGTTGATACTCTGCTGAACACCTGCAGCCCCATGCATTGGTATTTTATCTCCTTTCTAGGCCATGCATTTTCATCTACTGTGAATTATATTCATGTCTGTTTCCCTCCTGTAAGCTTCCATTCACAAACAGCATCCCAAACAAGTGCTCCCTCCTCTGATCTATTCCTAAGACATATCCATTCTCCTTTGATCCATTAAAGGGGACTGTGTCCCCCTGCTCTGCATTGTTCACACTGACAGATTCATTTGTCTCTGCTCCAGACTTTTGGTCCTCAGATCCTGAGTGGTTCACAAATCTGCTGGGTTTACTGCATGTGTGCTGTCCTTGCCTGTCCACATGCACCTGAGGAATGTAGCAGTGATGGCTGCACTGAAACACATCACCATGTTCCTTGTAGTTTGCCTTTCATGTGTCTGAAATATAAGGTGAAAATAACACAGTAGATGTGATATACTGAACAATGGTGAAAGATTATGGTTGCTTTGGGTCCAAAGGGAGTGTGCCGAGGCTCTCTCTGGAATTTTTGCAAGACAGGTGCCCACATATGGTAACCCTAACTGACATGGGGGCCATTGACTTAGTTCTCAACTTTCTATGAGGAATCAGCAACTGTACTATTCTTGATCTGAAAGGGGTCATCACATGTAGGCTTGGGTGTGTTATCACCTGCATTTTATTCCATGGGAAAAGTAATTCACTTCATCTGGTTTGCTGTCCCAGGAACTGTGAATCAACAGCTAGGAGGAGTTAATGAGAACTCATTTGTATGCATAGACCCTACTCTTCTGTGAGGTTCCTGGGGATGAAATAAGAGAGGACTGAGGCAGCCCACACATAAGATCCTAGTCTAAGAAGAAGCTGTGCCTACTATGGCTTTGTCTCCTCTCTTCTTCATGCTTCTATATTACTCTACAGGTAGAGACAGGGTGAACAGGACTGAGGAGAACACTACACTCAGTCAGTCCCTCCTGGTTAGTATTCCCAGTTGCATCCCAGCTGTGTTGTCTGCTTTTGCAGGTTCCTTTTCTCAGTCTATATTGATGTAACCACCCTCTTTTTCTTCACCTATTGGATCAATATATGAGGTCTCCAAAGTTTAACTTTTGCCTAGGCCATTCAAACTCACTTACTCTACTCCTCCTCCTCTCCTCCCTCCCACCTCACCCTTCTGTTTTGACAAGGTCTTGCTATGTAGCACAGGCTGTCCCTGAACTCCAAATCTTCCTGCCTCAGCAGGATGTAGGTCACAACCCATGGTCTAATTATCTGTTTGGTTTTGTGTTTGTCATTTTGCAGGACTAGAGATTCTAACCCAGTGCATTGCACAGGGTAGACAAGTGATCTACCATTGATTTACATTTCCATTCCCCATACAGATTTCCATAGCAATCTCTCACCCCTCTCTTTCTCTCCACTTCCTTCTTCCTCACTCTCTGTTATAAAAAGAATCAAACAAACTAACAAAACTCTCAATCCTACACTATCACACTATATTTGACAGCAAATGTTGGTGAAAATGAGGGACATTCATCTACTTCCAAACTAGTACAACCATTCTGGAAATAAGAGTTGAGAATTCCCAGAAAGCTAAAAGTGGATCTGTTATATGAGAGAGCTATACCTCTTATTAGCATATGCCGGAAGGACTTGCTATCTGGCTACAGAGGTACATGTTCACTCATATTCCTCACTATTCTGTTCATAAGAACTGAGAAATGGAAGCATTTTAGCGGTCTTTCAACTGGTTATTGGATGATAAGCAATGAAGAAAAGTGAAACTGCAGGTAAATGGGTGGAACTGGAAAATATACTTACTGAGGCCACACAGATCCAGAAAGACAATTGTCTTTTGTTGTCTCTTTATTTGTATGTCCTGGATCCAAAAGTTTTCATTTTGAATGTATAACCTGGAGTGATCATAGAAGGAAAGGAGTATTGAAGGTCAAGGAGACAGAGCTTTAGAGAGCAAGACAGGAGGACACATGTGCTATGGAGGGAAATTATAAATATGAGGACTTAATTAGGGAAAGGGGAAGGAATAATGCATAGGGAGAGGGAGAGGGGAATAAGTCACACTGAGGATATTTGGGGAAACACAGAAAAATCTATTATTTTATATTGAAATATATAGAAACAGCTATACTGGATTAATAACTCCATATAGTGGGGCAATGTACTCCCAAGACTTATAAATTAGAAAAAAAGCACTCTAGTGCCAGACATAAAAAACTTCCCCTTGAGTTGTTGCTGAGGGTGGTCCAAGAGACTTCCAAAACAATAAATACTACTGTCCTTGCTTTTGTTAGGCTGCCAGAACATCAAGGTAAGATACTATTGCTGACCCTACGGTCACCAAAGTGTCAGTGATCTGGAAGCTGCCTCTCTGAGGCTGGCTCTCACAGTGTTTGGAGGCACTATGCAAGGGAACTTGTTATCAATTGATCTACCCAGATAAAAAGGTTGAAAACTACACAGCAGGACTAGAAATATATAACTAACAGTGCTATGCAGGCACATACTTCTTGGGGACAGCCAAGAGCTACCTAACTGGATCTAAAACCAACTCAACTAGAAGGAACTCATACATTACATGATAAACCTAGCCAAGAACCTATGGCTGGAGATGTCATAGGCAGCTCTTGGCTTGATCTATACAGGTAATAAAAGTTCATTAAAACCATATATGTATACTTATACACTGACTTACAGGTGTTATAGTTTGTAAAGGTAAACAGTCAATGCTGTGATTCCTCATGACTTTTGCAAATATACTGTTGTTTTAACAACCTACATTCTTCTGCTCCATTTTCCTCCCTCCACTTCTCTAAGGAGCGCTACTCTTCCCATTGCCCTATCAGTTCACTTGAATCTGTTTTTTTGCTCTACCTTCCTCCCACTTGTTCTGTTTATTCCCTCCTTTTCCCTCCTGAAGGAGCTGCCCGTTCCCACTTCCCCCATCAGATCACTTCTACCATGCCATTCCCTCTCCACTGCTACTGAACCCTCACAATCCTGGCAATGGTCCCATTTTATTTTCCAGGATATGTACTTACATCTGAAGATTTGGAGTTAGGAGCCTCCTCTAAAAGAGAACATGCGGCATTTGTCTTTCTGAGTCTTGGTTACTTCACTCAACACAATTTTTTCTAGTTCCTCATTTACCTGCAAAGTTCATGATATAGCTGGGCCATATGGTAGATTATTTTTTAGCTTTTTGATAATTCTTCACACTGACTTCCACAGTGATGCACCTGTTTGCCTCGTAACAACAGAGAATGTCTATTTAGCTCCCAGAACTACTCTTCATGCTCCTACTACTTGACTCAGTAAGCTCTACTTACAGCATTCAATGACTTTTTGATTCTTAAGTCTCAAAGCAATCCATATTCATAAAAGCAAAGCAACAGTCAGCCAACCAACCAGACCAGACCAAACCAAACACAAAATACATGGTTAGGCCCATCAGGAACAATAGCTCCACTCTCTGATACCAACTTCTGTTATTTTATCTATTGGTGTGATAAGATATCATGACCAAGATAATTTATTGATAAGGCCAGCTTACCAGATCAGATGGTTCTGGATCGTGAGTAGTCTGAATAAATGGGAACACGCACACACTGTATCTTGAGTTCACAGGGGTCGAACTGGCCAAGTAGTTTATTGTCCAATTCTTATACCCTCTCCCATCAGAGACATACGTGAGGTTGCCAGGGCAACGGTCACAAGGGGCAAAATTAGGTGTGCTTGGAAGCATGGGGTTAAAATCACGAGATAGAAGGCATAGGTTGATCACAAGGTTACAGATCACAAGGGAAAAAGGCATATGTGTAATCACTAGGTTACAATCAGTAAGGTAAATCAAAATATATACAAAACATATTGTTCTTTCTCTGGCCATAAAGCCAACCTCTTATTTTATGAGATTAAGGTCTCTTTAAGTAATCTTTGACTTCCTCAAAACGAACTGCCTCTGGGCTAGTCTTTTTACAACTTAGCCTTGCTTAGCAGCTGTCCCATATGTGAATTACTTGAAGACACACAGCAGAACTTAAGCTCAAGATCAGGGGGCTCTCCACAACTTATAGAAGAAAGAATCGGTGGCAGCTGAGGTAGCTGAGGAAGGCCCTGAGAGCATGGAGTCCTTTTCTAGCCATTTCTGGACCCTGAACAAGCACTGCACAAGCCTGAAGGCTGAAGAGGGAACCTGGGATGTCTGGAGTGGGGAGAGGCCTGCTGAAATGACTGAATATAAATATAAATATAAATATAAATATAAATATAAATATAAATATAAATATAAATATAAATATAAATATAAATATAAATATAAATATAAATATAAATATAAACTTGTGGTTGTTGTAGCTGGTGGTGTAGGCAAGAGTGCCTTGATGACACAGGTAACTCATCATCACCTTGTGGATGAATGTGATCCTGTAAGAGAGCACTCCTCTAGGAAAACAAGCAGTAAGAGACGGAGAAATCCATCCCTTGGATATTCATGACACAATATGTTAAGAGGAGCATAGTGCAATGAGGGACTAGTGCATGAGGACTGGGGAGGGCTTTATTTGTGTATTTGCTATAAATAGTACTAAATCATTTGGAGATATTAACCATTGTAAAGAAAAAATTTAAAAGAGTGAGAGACTCCGAAGATGTGTCAATGGTCCCAGGAGGGAATAAATGTGTTTTGCTTTCTAGAACAGTAGACACAAAACAGGTTCAGAAGTTAGCAAGAAGTGACAGAATTCCATTTACTGAAACCTCAGTAAAGACAAGATAGGACATTGGTGATGTCTTCTATATATTAGTTTGAGAAATTGAAAACATAAAGAAAAGATGAGCAAAGATGGGAAACAGAAGAAAAAGACAAACTGTATAATGACATAAATACGATTTGTACTTTTCTCTAAAGGCATACTTAAGAAAAAGTGGTATTTTGTATATTGCACTAAATTATTCGCCTAACTTTTTTTTCTGTTCGTGAAAACTGTCAGCTTTTATCTTAAATGCTTATTTTTCAATGAAGGTTTCAGTGGAAACCTTCTCTTCTTAGTGCCAGCATTTCTCTGGGTTTTGAACTTACGCTAGCAATGCCTGTAGAAGACTGCAGGCATTGATTTCTTGCAAATTCTCTTACCAACTGTGAACAGCGAAACCAAGGTTTTGAACCAGCCTTGGTCTGTTTCATCTAGTCACTAAATGGTTTCATTCATAATTATTTTAACTATTTTTGTATAGTGTAAACTGAAACATGTACATTTTTTACATTGTAGTTCTCTTTTTATTCTTTCTTTTTTCCCTCCTCTTGTCTTTTTATTTTTTAAATTTATTTTTTCTCTTGTATAATACATCCCAACTCCATCCTCCCATTCCTCCACCCCTCTCACCTTCCCTCTTCTCCTCCTCCCCCAAATGTTTCCCCTTATCCCCACTTTCCCTCAGAACAGAGCAGGCCTCCCAAGGTTATCACTTAAATGGAGCATATCTAGACAGAACAATGCTGGGCTTGAGACGCTATATCAAGGCTAGATGAGGCATGCCAGCAGGAAGAAAAGGGTCCCAAGGGCAGGTAAAAGTGTCAGAGACAAGCCCCCTAGTTCTAATTTTAGGTGTTCTACAAGAACACCAAGCCAGATAACAATAAGGTACTGTTATTTGCAGGCTCTGTGTCTGCCACTTCAGTCTCTGTTGAGGCCCTAAGACTGCTGGTCAGGTAATTCTGTGGGGCTTGATCTCCTGGTGTCCTTGACCCCTCTGGTCCAGAACAGTCAAGGCTTCTACACAGAGAAACCCTGTCTTGAAAAACCAAAGAGAAAAAAATGTATATTACATAGTTGTACAAATCAAACATTTTCCGATAGTAAAGCATAACTAAATTTATCTTAAAACAATTCTTTGGTTTCTGTATAATATTATCCATCTCAGAAAATAAAACAAAGCAAAAAAAAGGAAGAAAGAAAGAAAAAAGAAAAAGAAACACATGGAGGCATTGAGACACACAAGAAAACTCATTTAAAGAAAAAAACAGACACATAAGCAAAAGATTATATGGAAGGAAAAAAATTTCAAAAGCATAGATTCAGCATTGTGAGACCAGTAATACCTCCCCAAAAGTACCACTGAGATTGTTTTGTGTTGGCCACCTTTTGCTAGACATGTGGCCTGGCCTTTAGTGTGATTTGTATACACAGTGAGACTTTGTTGGAGAAAACTAATTTTTCTTTTGTGAGCAATTTCATTTGGAGATAGCTTCTGCTTCAGTAATGGAATCTTATGTCTATTTCTCCTCTCAGCACTGGGAACTCATCTGGTTTAGACCTGTGCAGGCCCTGTGCATGCTACCACAGTCTCTGTGAGTTCATATGAGCATCAGTCCTGTTGTGTCTAAAAGCTAGTTCCTTGATGTCTTCCATTTCCACTAGGTCTTACAATCTTTCTACCTTCTCTGAGCACTGAGATGAGGAATTTGATGGAGACATCCCATTTAGACTGAATGTTTAAGCTCTCCCACACTCTCACATTGCCCAATTACATGTCTTTGCATTTGTTCCCCTCTTCTGCAGGAATAAGCTTCTTTGATGATTTCTGAGCAAGATTCTGATCAATGGGTATAGCAGAATGGGTGTAGTAGTCATTTAATTACTATCCTTCCTTAGTAGTTTTTCACCTAGTACATGTTGTAGTAACATGTTGTAGTAGTGCGCTGCTGTGGTGTCTCACCAAGAGAGGCATGGAGGCATATTCCTTGGTACAAACCTTTCCAGACCTCAGCGGAGAGAACCAATATCCTAGAAGGTGCCATAGCTGACAGTGGAACCTCAAGTATCTGAGCTCTGGTGTTTTTATTGATCCAGAACTCCTCAGGTGTTCTATTGATAGCAGGTGCAGATCATGAGTAATCAAACATCCCCCACATAAATCCAACACCTGCAGACAATACAAAACACCAAGAACTAGGCAGCCCCTTACCCAACACTGCACAAAACAGTATTTTAAACACCACTAAGAATGAACTTCCACAACACCAGGGACTATCTTGTCTCAGTTTTTTGGCCACATGGACAGTGTTTGGATGGCTTCTATCTCATGGAGTGGGCCTTAAGTCCAACCAGAGAGTAGTTGGGTGTTCCCACAACTTTTGTGCCACAATTGCACCAGGTTTTCTTTTAGAGAGATCACCATTGTAGATTTCAGGATTTGTAGATCTTTTGGGTTGTCATTTATCTTTCTCCTATGGTAGTGTGCAGAGTACCTTATGGTACCATGAACAATAGTCAGTAGGGTTGTAGGCTCTAGGTGGACACCATCTTGTCTTCTCCATGTTCAATGAGTTGTATAGGTGTTATCCTCAGCAGTATGTCCTTACGATCAGTTCGTGGAGAGCCTCAAATAGCCTTGGCATTAGCCTAGATTGTTTGAGGTTTCCTATGGGACCTCTTTGGCCAACTATTCAATTAGATGTAACCCATTCTTAGCATTGAAGGCTTCATTTGGTGGTGAGAGATGTCTACTTGGAGTTGTCTTTCCCTGTTATCAATATAGATTATATATAATTATATTTAATATATTAGTAGATTAAAATATTATTTATATATAAAATTATATTGCATATGATATAATATGTAATAACATAACATAATGTAATATATAAATTATATGTAATATTTATATTAAATAATATTTATATTTAAAAAAAGCTCTTCTGTATTGTTCTTATATTACCCTTCAAATGACCCTTCCTTTTAACTATTTCTCTCTGTATTCCCTCTTTTAAGCCCCTTTTCCCTCCCCATCTCCATTTTATCCTCCTGTTTGAGCCTCCCCCCCATATCTATTTATTCTATTTTCTCTTTCTAGGGAGGCTCTTCCCTTCCCCCAGTACCTTACCTAACCTGTAGTACCTTACACTGAACCTCTGGTTCAATGGATTATAGCCTACATCTCAAAGACTTAACAGATAAAATATTCATGTAACTGAATACATACTATATTTGTCTTTTAGATCTAGTTTACTTCAGTCTGTATGGTTTTTTTTAGCTCTATCCATTTTGTGTGTTTGTGTGTGTGTGTGTGTGTGTGTGTGTGTGTTTTATTACAGTTATGAAATTTCCCATTGCATAAATGTACCACATTTTCTTTATCCATTTCCCTCTTGATGGACATCTAGGCTGTTTCCAATTCCTGGCTATCATGAACAGAGCAGCAATGAACATGGTTGACCAGGTGTATCTGTAGTAGGATGAAGTCTCCTTTGGTATATGTCTAAGAGTAGTACAGCTGGATCTTGATGTGGATGTAGCCCTAATTCCTGAGGAACTGCACACTGCTTTCCATAGTGTGCATTCCTACCAGATATGGATGAATGTTTCCCTTACTACACATGAGCTGTCATTTGTTTTATTGATCTTGGTGGCCATCTCATTCAAGCCATCACACACACACATTCTTAAGGATAAATACATAAAACATAATACTTGAATCTAGCACCCACATATGAAAGAAAATACATGTCATTTGTCTTTTCTGGTCTGAGTGACCCCATTCACTATAAGTTTTTTTCAGGTCCCTTCATTTATGGGCAAAGGTTGTGATTTTATTTTTCTTTCACAGTTGAGTAATATTTCATTTTGTACATGTATAACATTTTTATTTACTAGTTGTCAGTTACCAGACAGGTAGGATGATTTCATGGCCAACCTATTGCAATGAAAGTCAATGAACATGGAGGTGCAAAAATATTTGTAGTAAAATATAAATCTTTCTGATATATTCAGGAAAGGTATAGCTAGGGTCCATAGTAGATGTTTTTGAGCATCATCAGGACTGATTTCTCAAATGTCTCCATGGCTTGTTACTCCCACTAGCAGTGTATATGTTTCCTTTTCCCCATGTTCATACCAGCATGTGTTGTTATTTGTATTCTTGAAGATGGACCTTCTGAGTAGGGTAAGATGAAGGTGCTTTAGTATGCATTTTCCTGACAGCTAAGAATGTTGAACACTTGCTATAAAGTGTTTACTAGCCATCTACATGTCTTCTTTTGAAAAGTTTCTGATCGTCCAATAATCCATTTTCAATTGTGTTATTTGTTTCCTTGGTGTTTAATTTTCTGTTTTTAAATATTCTAGACACTTTCTCCTGATACATATATAGCTGGCAAAGATTTTCTCTCATCTGTTCACTTACTTCATAGCATCATGGAAGCAATTCATTGAGAGAGACTCATTTTAATATACTCACACCCCTCCCCGTGGTTACATAATTAGCTCATGTGGTTAATTCCCAGAGCTGCAATATAGTAAATCAGGGCCAATATTAGAATTTTTAAAAAGTTGTAGAGAGGCTAGGGATGAAAGGAGTATATACCTCAACATAACAATCAAAAACACTGATACTCAACATCATGTTAAATGGAGGGAAAGCTTAAAGCATTGCCACTAAGATCAAGAACAATACAGAGCTCTCTACATCCCACTCCTATTCAATTTAGTACCTAAAGGTTTAGCTAAACAATAAGACAAGAGAAGACAATAAAATGGCTAGAAACAAACAAACAAACAACAACAAAAACAAGTAAAAGCATCTCTGTTTGCTGATGATATGATTCTTTATACAAGAGACTCTAAATACGCCATAAAAGTTTTAGAGCTGATAAATAATTTTGGCAAAGTGGAATGATTAAAAATAAACACAAACCAGTTGACTTTCTAAACACCAAAGATTGAACATTCTGAAATTTCAAGAAATTGGGAAATAATTCACCTCACATTACACACACACACACACACACACACACACACACACACACAAAGACAACCTGGGAGTAAACTTAGCTGAGGAAATGTATGACTACAGGAGACACCTGCCAATATTTTCACAACTGCAAGTTACAATTGATTCCAATTATTGGTCATTAAGTGAGGCTGTGATGAGTATCCTTGAATGGTATACAGACCATATTTGGCAAAAAGCCCAGATGTAAATTGGGTTGTTATTTTTCTATAATTGGCTTGTTTCACAGGTATATAGAATTTTGTACCTCGTTGAAATATATTTTACTTTACCTTATTTGTGCCCAAAATGGGACCAGAGATGGCCTGTGCTACTTAGGGACACTGGGGTAAAGAGTTAGTGCTCATACCGTCTCCTTCTCTGTTCTTTGTCTCCCTGAGCAGAGGGATCTCCTAGGCTAAAAATTTATTCACTACAACATGGGAGTGGAATGAGCATATTGATGATTTCCACATGACATGTACAGAGGGCAAGCTCCAGAGGTAAGACATTAGGCTTTAATTCTCTGTCGTGTTTTATCCCACTATCAAATGGACTGTGAAGCCTGAACACAGTAAAATTTTAAAACTAGGGGTCTAATAGATTTTGTCAAAATGCAGTGGTTAGAACTTTGAACGTGTTCCTTCACTGAAGGAACCCACTTCCCCAAGACAGGAATTCATCACAATTTATTCTAAGAGGTGGGAATTAAGAAAGCTGGGCAGTTAGAGAGAACGGGGAGGTTAGGCTTCCCACACACTCGCAGACCACTGTAAACACGTGAGCCTCCTCCTTTCAATTTGATATGGGTTATTTTCCAGGGCAGATGACGTGTTCTGTCACAAACAAGTCCTATCAAGCTGAAGAGGAGGGAGATTTTTCAACACTTACTTTGAGATGGATTGCTGCCTCTAGTGGAGTCTCACTTGGCAACAACGCTGGACACTGCAAATGGAGCATTATCCAAACAGGAACTTCCTTCGACCTGGTTTTCGGAATATTTAGAGGGTCAATGTGCAAGGTTGGCCCTAGTGGCCAGTAGTAAGTAAGAGTTCTTTAAACACACATGGCTGGTTCTGGTGTCAAACACATGCTCCTTAAAACATCAATCCTAAACACTTGTCCATTTTCTTCTACTTAAGTCTTTAGTTTCCTATGAACGATTTTCACGTAAGCAGCCTGTATGTATGTTGCCCAAAATAAATAAATTCACCTTTTACTAGTGAAAACTATTATTGGGGTCTTTCAAAGAACTTAGATGACATTAAATCCAGAGTATTGAAATCAAATTACAAAACGGGGGGTGATTTCTCAAAAATGAGAGAAATACCTATAAAGCCAAAATAAGTGAAGAAGGGAAAGTGGTGATTGTGAGGCAGCTGGGAAATAAATGTAGGATTGCCTGATAAAATCAGTAAACAGTGGTTAATTGAATGAAACCCTCCAACTCCGTGAATAAGATAGCCACCAGAGGGGTGTTGTGAACCCTGTTCCAGAGTCTTCAGAG